>JAANSM010003355.1:0-13053 GCA_036850725.1 Orchesella villosa | reverse complement strand
GTTTAGATGTTTCAGTGATTTTGAAGATGATTTATATTTCCTCCGCCCATTCACCTCGCCACATGTTATATATTATATAGTATAACGCTATTTACCTACAGAATTCTTGTAATCAATATGAAATATGGATTGATGAGATGTTTTATAAACAATAGCAAAAAAATGTACCTCGTTAGAGTAGTTTACACAAGTACAAGGTCACTAATAAATCGAAATGAACGAATAGTTTGGCATTCTTACGGATTCCATGCAATTGCTGGCTAGTCTCACAACGCCCCGATAAATATCAAACTGCCAGCTTGAATGTGTGTATAGGAAAGATATTTTCATTTCTAACATTTCTAAACGTTCCTCATATTACAAAATAATATATATAACACAAAGGAAAACTAGACTTCGTATAGTTATCTAAACTTGCAATAATGAATACCTTGGAGGTTTCTAGTAGTTAGTATTTTCATCGTTTTTCCAAAGCCGTCTTTTACTCTCATAAAAATCACAAACAAATAACAAAAAAATACTTACCTCTGATTCGCATTAGGTGTTCTTATGTTTGCAGTCAAAAAGTTGACAGTGAAGAGATTACTTGACCAAAAATGCTTTGATCATGTCATTTTTTTATATGACGTACCAAAGCAATACTTCACTTCAGATAAAGGATTGAGGAAAATAGCCCATGTATCTTTGCTGGTTAAAATGACGGCCAAAATGTCCTCAGAGAACCAAAAACAAATTGTTCTTTTCTTTCTTTCTCTCACAAATCACAATTCTCACGAGTTCTTCTCATCCTCTTACCACCCAACATAAATGTCATTACTGTTTCTTAGAAAATAAACAAATTATATGAGTATATTATATACACTTCTACTGACTGGGAATCTGTCTTTCACCACTTCGAAAATTGCTTTGGTTCAGCATTGACTATAGAGCAAACTATTTGCCTCAAGTTGCACTGTTTTTCTACAACATTGTGAGAAGCAATGGAGATGTTCCTGTCTGTCAGTTGTACAGAAGGCTGACTGAGAGGAACGGTCTTAAAAAGTGTGAACCCAGCAGATGAAGGATGAAATCGTCTGGTCAAAAAAAAAAGAAAACTACATGCGAATGAAGCAGAAAAATGTAAAAGAAAACTTAGTTTTGAAGTGCTTTTCTGATCTAGTAAACACACTACGTGGGTAATTGGGAACTGCTGGGAAATAGGCTTTTAATTTCAAGTTCTTGTTTTGTTGCTGACTGTGTGATCCCTCCGACAGATATCTGAACAAGTGAAGAACTCCCATTGAACAGCATTCCAAGATAATAGGAATTCAGCTTGCTGCTTTGTGTCTTGGTGAGTGAAGCACGACTGGGGAATATACACCTTCCATGAGCTAGCTACTTTTTTACGTTACGCTGAAAAAGCTAAGAGACGGAGTGAGAGGATCATCGAGGAACAGTTGTCCTGGAACAAAGTTCTGTTGCCTTTTGAGCCAGAGTCGAATCAAAACCCAGACTTTTCTGCGATGCAATGGAAGCAACCGCGTCGAGAGAAGAATATTGTGCTTGTACTCTTACAAACTCGACTCATGCTTCTGGTGCTGACGCTCGTCGATGCATAGTGATAGTACTCCGTTATAACAAAGGGAAGAAAATAAATGAAGTCTGGAAAGAAATGTAAGTCTTTCATGAAGGAGGAATTGAGGAAGGAAGTGTGTGGTAGGTTGTAGGTACGTGTAAGAACAGTTTGAATTGCTAATACAATCCGGCCAAAAGGTGAGTGCTTCTGAGACTAATGCAGGCAATACCTGTTTCCATTTCGCAAATTATTCCATGCATACAAGTGCCACAAGTGCAATGTAAAACAGGGATGTTTTATGACTTTTTATGCACTTAGGTAGCATTTGGCAAGTTTGTCGCTGGAAAGTGGCTTTTCTAGACTGTTGCTCGATTCCAAATGCTACTTTTTAATCTTATTTTACCGTACATGTGAATGGAATCCACTGCACTTTCCTACAATAAACTAAAATCCAACTTGGCTACCATAAACTATAACTGTGGTACCTGTTCTTAATGTTTCGAATGAGAAAGACAGATTGGTTAAAGGGTAAGATTAGTTTGTTTTTGGAAATAAAGAACCGAATACAATGAAGATCTTATTGCATGTAACTTTTTCATCTTTAACAAATGTATTGAAATGCAGTGTGCTATGACGTCAATATATGTGAGTGATTGTTTGTATCCTGCAATTATAATTTTTATAAAGAAATAATAATCGTTTCCCACTTTTGTACATTACAAATCTGCATTTGTTAAAAGCTAAAATTATATAAGAAAGTTCTATCACAAATCACAATCAACCCATTTTTTACACACGCTGAGCATGCATGCAATACAAAGAACAATATGCTTATATGCCATACATCATAGACTCTAAACCGACTGTGATGATACAGATGATCTTCAAAAAGGCTTATCATGGAGAATATATAGTGTGTAGTTTACAATAATTGGGGAGAAAAACCACATACACGAAAGCCAAGACAGTCGAAGCGTAACCAGGCGTAAAGGACACTATATGCAAACGATACGATTAACACTCGCACTCGCATTGATCCATACTTAACAATTTAAATCATGTGGCACAGACTAAGAAACTGGAAAACTCGCGTCGATATAATAAACTGGAATATCAAGCATGTACATACATTGTAGACGTAAGCATATTCGTAGGAATCAGTTTTGTAGAGAGATGATACCCAAAATATAAGATACTAGTTGTGATAACGGCACAATTGCATAGAAAGCCCATGAGCGGCTTCGAGAATTACATATTATAGGAGTATATAAGTATTATGCCAGTTTTCTACAGCCGGTAGTAGTGCAGTTCAACAAATATCCGTTTACATAGCCTATGACCAAGTACGTACATGGATGCAGAGATGGATTTAAAATAGGTCAAAGTTAGTAATCACTGATCAGTTCATTCTATTTTATAAAAAAATAGCCAAATAATATTTCCTACTACTTACTGAATGTTAAAATGCATCTGTTCAAATTATTGTACATTAATTTCTAATTGGGATTGGATTTTTTTTACATATTCAACTGCAAGCAACTTTTTAGACCCTAAATTACTTCATGAGTCTTTAATTCTAACATCTTTAGTTATTAGTTAATAATGGTTAATAGACACAAGACAAAGTCATATTGGTCTTGACCAACAGGAGAATAGTATATAACACCACCTTTTCCCATATTTTCTAAAGATTTCACTTTGAATACGTTTTTAAAGGGTTTCATTTTATAAGATGTTTTTCTCAATAGCTCAAGCATACTTTCATGTAGAAAGGCACGATTCCTAGAATTTTTCCATAAGTTGGACACGTGGGACCTTTTTTTGCTGTATGAGTTTCAAAGTCCAACTAGAGTGAGAAAGTTATGCAGTATAGCCACCTACCTACGATTTAATTTAACATAACACATTGCGATGCATTTGTCAACAAAACAAATAATATTATTTATTTACTCATATCTACGTGACACCCCAAAAGTGAAAATACCAAATGTCATGTTTTAACTTTCATGTAATTAATAATTTCCCTGCAGCTAATAGGATAGCTTTCAAATACTAAAACAATGTTGACTTTCCATATTATCATATCATTAATTTTTAGTTTTATTCTTTCATGACATCTTGCGTTCTTTCTCTCCGGTTGTAAATACTAAGTTGGTAAAAGTAGGTAAACCTTGAGTCAAGAGACCAAAACAGAAATTTTTATATGTATTTCATGAAAAACCACACGAGCAAACCCTTAGGTACGGCTTTTTTTATAAATACAAAGTTTTTTATGCTACGTAATATACATTTTCTTATTTATATAAAATTATATTGAACTCTTCACTCTTATTTCAGTCATTGTAGTACAGATTGAAAAACAAAATTATGAACAACATAGGATGCATTAGCAAAGCCCGGAAAAACTTTCTCATCATTCTGCAGCGCAGGAGGAACAAAAATATTATTTAAAAAGGATGCTGATATAAAAACCGTTAATACATGGCCCCACGCAGCTAATTTTACAAAAACAAAAGTCAGTGATGCCAATGGCCAAAAAATACATGATGCTTATTTTTGTAGATGATGTAGGTTGTATGTTTGCTTTCAGCTTTGGCTCAACTGGAATAGCTTCCTTTATCTTACATCAGGATTGGAAAATACTCACAGAAAATCTTGAAGCTTCCTCATTACTGCAAATGATACCATGTTTCATTCAACCAATCCGATTATGCCTTATTAGTACGAACTTCAATACAATACCATAGAGGCACTGTTGTACAGGACGTGACCTGCTCAATATAAGTAACTGAGTGGCCGAGACTGACTGAACTTACTTTTATCGTAGACGGAGGTTGTATATTTGCAAGTCTTACTTTTGTCTATGTGCTATTTTTAAATGCACTGATTAATAAGCTTTAGGATTTATAGGCAGTAAGAAATTTTCTGTCAATTATTTTTTTATTTTTCCAAATACGAGAAAAAATACTACCCAAAGATAACTAATATTACAAGGAAACTCCCAAAAAGTGCATTCACTCAAGAAAAGGAACATCGAAGAGTGCAAACCTAATGAATCGTAAAGTCAACAGTATTGGGGGTAGTTTAAAATAAAATAAACTGTAAATTAAGGTTCGTATATATCAACGTTCAATTGAAATGATTTGCTATTAGTTAATCTTTGTTACTTGCTGCATAAATTCATTCATTCTTGGAATACTTTACTAATCGACTTTTGTGACTAAAATAAAATATCGGATATAGGAAGATATACCTATTTTCAAACAGCTCAAATAGATCCCATTCCCAATACGCAGTACGTGAAATCAGAGAGGCGCAAAAGATTCCATTCGCTTCGCTATCGTCAACATAGGCAATAATTTGAAGGTGTATTCTAAAGTGAAATATGAATTAAACTATAAACATTTTTGTCCTTTGGTAGACTTCTACAAATCTTCTCCACAGCGGCATAGAATTACTCCCTAAATGCATAAAAGCGATGGTAAATACCGTCTATATAGGCAAGCAGGTTGGTTTTCACGCTTCAGTGAACCTTATTGATCTCCGTCTCCGGTGTATCAGCATCAGTATTCAGTAATATTCAAATATGTTCCCTAAGGGCCATGGCCAAGTATTCTTATAAAAGGAAATGAAATGGGAATGGTTTTATAAAAACTGCCTGCGTACTAAACGATCCAAAATGCGAATTTCAATAATATTCCCTATTCAGTGGCGAAATAAAAATGAAATACTTGTGTCATTCCATGCATGATGCAACATAAACCATTTTTGTGTCACGATTTTATTTAATTTAATTCCCACTTCTCTCACAGAAAGAAATAGAAAACTTGGAATGGGATATGAATTATGGTACATATTATATAGTTTGTTATTTAGATATTTATGCAATTAGTTTGCCGACCTTACTTTCTACGCAATACGTTTCTACACATGGTTCACGAAACCCTCAGCCAAAGTATCCTTCATCCTTACGCTTGCGGCAACAATCCTTGCAATGCATCCATCTGAAGTCTGAAGCACGTGTCGTGTAAATACTCCATGATACAGATATAAAAACTTATAAATCTCATTAATCATGCCTTCATACTACACACATACATTCAAAAGCAATCAACCATCAGCTTGGAAAGCAATAAAGTCAAGTGCTTCACATATGGCTCATTCAAGTGCCAACTATGGGATTAAGATTAAACTTTGATGGATACCCGGCTGGAAATAAGATACAAATTTGCATCACACTTTATCTTTAGGCTGGAAAGTTAGAATCCACGATTGCCGTAATTCGTAATGGGGCTCAAAAAGTTTAAACTAGCAAGCTGAAATACGAAAACAATTTGATCAGGATAAGCGATAAGAAGTACTTAAATAGGGAAATCAAATTGGAATATCTTCATTCTGCCTACTGTGCGCGCTGCGTAATACACATACACATGCATGAACTTACGATGTGTAGGTGTATAAGGGCTTGTTGCTTCCTGTATGTATTAATGTATGACGTGTCTACATGATTATCTTTTGACTAATGATGTGCACAAAAGCATAGGATGTCACCAGCCTTGCTTCTGACAGAATAGAGGACAGTCAAATTCCAAACTCATGAGTCATGCCATCATATAGCTATATAGCTGTTGGCTACGATGAGAAACATATTACCGTGTGATCCTAGATTTATTGGATCGGATCTTTCATGTCAACCAAGGGCATGAGGCATAAGAATGACTTGTTCTTACAAGCGAAGGGACTTTCTCTTAGAATGTCTAACGGAACGACTTTCTGACATTAGACGAAGGACAGATGCTTTCACTCTCATGACCGGATGAGAGACAAAGAAAAATGATCTTGTTCAAAAGGGCATACGAATCTGAATTAGATGTAGCTGCACAAAACCGGTCCGTTTCAAACGTTGCAGAAGTCACTCAAGAAGTTTTGTTCGAATTGGACGAAGTTCAAACGAGATAACAAGGCTTCAAGCGCACTACTTTTGCTACCGAAGGTATTCGGCTTTTTTCTTTGGTGGGACATTGGTCGAGAAGGCCATAAATTCTATGATCCTATAGCTCATTCTTTTGTATATATCTTCTCATCAGTGAATTTATCGCTTCAGTAGCAAACAAATTACCACAAATGACCTTCTAGCTATTAATAATGTAACTGAGAACTGCAACTGATTGCATGTATAGTATTGTATTAATCACGTAATAACTAATAAATAAACGAAGGTCGTCATTTAACATGTAACAAATATCAACACTCTAGCAATTGGCTATTTATAACTAATAACTTAAAACGTAATAATTGAAACAGACGGATATGGAGTAAACGATACGTAAAATTCTCGCCTGCACGCTCAAATGACATTTATAAAGACTCTGTAGTATGCATTTGCCGAGAAGTTCAACAAATAGCCATGTTTTTGAGAGCCATGATACATGATGTCTAAAGTCTATGTTGTTTTTCCCTGCATTGCTCGCTGTTGAATGGATGGATATGATGGAATTGCATTGGAGTTGTATTTATTTTTGACTAGGATCGTTAATTTACATGAAGCATATGAGGCATTGTGAGGGTGCTGTGTTTACATTTTCAACTATACTATAAACGTGGCATCCATAAACCAGTAATTTCCCTTCTGTCTATCAGCTTTAACTTCAAAGCCCAATGCCTCATATTTTTGGTAGATAATCCGCATTTATTCTCTAATACTCCAAATATTTTGAAGATAAGCTAAACTTGTGGAAGTAGGCGTAAATTCAGCTAAACAAACGTCAAGAACCTTGGACTGGCAGTTTAGCAATAGATGAAGGTACATGATATATGATGCACGTTACTGCTGTACTAACATTAGAAATAGTAAACTTTAACTTGCATGTAAAAAAAGCTTGTGTATTTAAGATTAGACACTACACAAATTTTAGCAATAATAAATATATTTGATAGAATGAAGCCCAAGTCTCTCGATGTGTGAAAGATCGTACATATATGGTGGACTAGTAATGCTGGCTAGGTAGACTTGTGTGATCTTTATGAATGAATTATAATCGTAAGTATTAGGTTTTTCCTGTAATGATGTACGATGTACTTACATATTATATAGGTAATTAGTAATTATGATGTATAAATGGATAATTTAGTATATTGCAACAAAAGTTGTTAGGTTCTAAAATTAGAATAAATGCGTATTTAAAATTATGTGCTTTTATATTGATTCCACCTGAGCAAAATAAATTGAAAATTATTCTTGTGTTTGCAAACTTTTATTTTTAGCCCAGTACACATAAAAAGAGTAAAACAGAACATCATCAAAGAAATACTCACTTTGGGCTGGAATTTGAAGGTCATTGTGTCTTTAGTCTTGTCTCATATAAATGACGATAGTGACTATGAGATGTATGTATATCCTCAAGAGTCTAAAGAAAATAAACTTGTCAAGTAAATGAAAATTATTGCAAATGTCGCACTTATTTCCTTGAAAAAGAATGGCTGTTGGCTAGTCGGCTGTCTTTTGCTTTGCCATCTGGGCTCTGACTGAGCATTCAGATACAGATACCTTACTAACATTATCACTAATAACTCCAATATAACTATACCCACCATTGTAGAAGGACATTAAGAACATGTCACAGTAAAGAAGTTGACTAATCTTTCAAATTAAGCAGCAACAAGAGCGAGGCCTACAAAATAAAATAATGAGGTCCGCGAAGCTTATATGCATTTACAAACTAAGCAGTGAGCCCTTCAGAAGTATCTTCAGAGGAATAAGCGGGCAGATACACCCTTCTTGCTAAGGATGAATTGTATTTTGAGGAGAATGAGTTTGCTGTATTACTTTCTTCTTTAAGCGTTTCCGGTGCGATATAAACTGCACCAGAACAAAGAAAGTGAGATCTATAAAATGAATTGAACAAGAAACAACTGTTTTTATTTAATATACAAAATTGTGGAGACGAAAACAACAAGTAATGAATACTTGGAATATAATACACAACCATATCACTAACTTGAATCTCTGTGACAGTTGTTTTTTTCCAACGCTCAAAACTTTTACGTTGAAACATCCTTTAATGTTGGAGCTTGGTTTACTTTGATACTGTGCACTCATAAGGAGGTTATGTTGTCGACATTAATGAGGACGAAAAACAATGACGTGAAATGAAAGTCTAGATGTACATATACAGCAGGGAAACCTGGAGCCTAAACTAAAATCAGGTTTACGTGGGTTTTCACCACATAAATTCTAGGAATCATATCATCGTGTTCCATTTTGCGCAGATCTGTAATACTTATCATAACAACTTCTTAGAAATTTCAAAACACTCTTGATGCTAATGTACTTCTGCTCTGCAGTGTTTTAGGCGATGTGATTTTTTACAAAAAAGTGTGAAGACGCTCTTTCGTCAAGACATTTTTGTTAAAGGAATTTTTTATGATAGTGTGTATAAAGTGATGTCTTTGCAGTTCAAGCCTATCTAGCGATGATAAGTGGTACGGAGGATACTCACAGATGTATACATGTGGATCCTATATTTGTGTAAGTGATGAAAGAAAGCGTGTCAGAAAAAATAATTTTTGCAACAAGAAGAGTGAAATAAACGTCAGCTTCTTTTCCCCTCCATTTCCTTCCATGCCATTCCCTATAAAACCTAACACAAACTACTTGAGCTTGTCAAAGTCTTTTAATAAAAGTAAAGACAAATCGTCACGAACAGTGACGACGCTAAGGACATAAAAACTTTTCTTGGTCCAAACCACACACACATCTTTCTTACTAGTTTGTTACATCCTTCCCCCCATTATTTGCTTTCAGCTACACTAGTCATAGCTATGCCATCAGCATAAAAACCTTTCACAAGAACAAAAGTATCGGGCCAGCTACGCTATATCATTCTGTTTTGAATATCCTCCATCCGTGTATTGATGGCAAGCAATATTTAGGCAGACATTTCTTGTCCAACGAAATTACACAATATGTAAATATATCGTGTCTATCCAACAGTTATGCGTTCGAATTGCGCATTTGCTGCCCCTGCCCTGCCTCCACTTAATGTAATGTTTAAAAAAATTATGCATTCCACTACCAGTGTACAGTGTAATGCACACTCAAGTAGTGTTGTGGTCGACAGGTTTTTTGGAACGTGGGTAGATGGGTGGCACACCGAAAATTGTTTATTTACATCACCAACCCTGTATAGTTTGCACTTTTATGTGAGTACGTATTGCAACAACAATGCAATATAGCACACAGAATTGACACACATAAATTAAACGCGTCCTTCGCGTTGTATGTTCATACATAAAACATGACAGTGGGGCATCATGCAATTTGCAATCTCAAGAACAATTCTTGCACAACGAAGTGTGAAAATGATTTGAGGAGGCTTAGTAAGAACGATTTGGAACTTCAAGCCGCATCGTATATGTATTCCAGGACTATTATGTACATGGAATTTGGAATTACACTGCCTTTATCTTGAATCTTGAAGGTAACGAGAGAAGATGCGTCATTAAGTAATACACATCATCCAAACTAGTAGTTTTATTTATTCATTTTATTTTCATCGAAGGGTGCCCGATTGACGTACAAAAACGATTGCGTAGATACACATAGTTAACGATAACGGTACATGATATAGTTTTAAACGCACCACCTGAATTGTTTGTGAGCATCGGCAGTGCAAAAGGGATAACTATATTCGTATAAAGTACATTTGTTGGCTGTGTTTCATGTGCATGTATTTATATTTTTTCAGTGGTACCAAATTTCAATTATTGCTTTACGCCGACCTAACGTTGAAAGTGAATAAGCGTATCAACTATACTAAATATTGCTTAAGTATTTACGTAATAACAATAATATTCAACCGTACCCATGAAGTGTTTTAATAAACCGTCCCGTGTTGATACTTGAACAAATGAGTAGGAGCTGCTCTCTAAATTTTTTAATCCAATTTATACGCACTTCAGTTAAATATGTTCTGTAATTTAGATCCTAGCACACATGAAACATAAATGTTTATTACATCTTCCAGAGCTTCCAGTTCAATTTACAATTGCTGTCTCACGATATTCCCTTCAATTACTGCATTTGCAATTTAGCATAAAAAGGTCACATGCCAATTTTGCAAGATTTATGGCACGTGTCAAGGTGTCATTAATCAAACCTAATCAAATATTCATAGATCATTGTAGAACACGGCAATACTGTCGGCAACTTTACACATGCCAAATTGAATATAATTATTGATAAAAAAGAACAGCAATACATTATGTAAACTCTTGTGAACAACATGCTAAGCAAGGTACTCCTTTCATAAGTCATAACTGTGCCTGTCCATCAAAATAAATGAGTATGAATTTCACATTAAGAAACTAATGAAACATAATACACACGCAACACAACCTGATTTCGATGAATGAAGGTTGAAGTTAAAAGGAATATGATGGGTGATACAAATCTGTCAACATCCCTTTAGACTCGTATATTGTGGATATACATATACTGGTGACTGGCATTGTGTATATTTTGCAAAAAAGCCTAATAGATGATGAATGATGATGATATGATTGGATATCAAAATTCACTATGTGCGCATAACCTTTAGCCCTTGATTCTAAAAAAATTCTCTTACCTAATGGATTTTTAAGACTTTGCATGCCCCACAGACAGAACATTAGCCTTAGCTCTCAAACTTCAAACCTAAAAACCATATCTTCAATCTTTAACAGAATTCGATCCGTAATTCACAATTCGTGCATAAAATAAACTGTCAACTGTAACCTTTTTTCCAGCTTTAGTTTTCCCTACGGAAATGCTTAAAGTTGCATATAACGAGAAAGTACACAAAGAATGAAGATGAAGCTTTGATATATCATGCCAAATATAAATATTTACTATGATGTCTTCGATAAAACTTGAGAATAGTTTTTCTCTAGTTCTACTTTTAGTAGATATCTACATTCGAATATACAGAATTATCTTGATGCTGAATACAAATTTAATATAACATTTACAAAGTAGATGTTTTTAATCTTGGATACTCATGGAGGGATGCATGCAAATGTCCTTAAGGAGTTTTTATGTTTTACAAAAAGTAAAAGAATAAACCCCTTCTGGTGGATTTCATTTCTAAATATCCATCCATTATCCATGAAAAGTGAAGCAGGTTACTGACAATTGATAAAACCTTATCGAAACTAGAAAGGATTAGGATGCCCCAATCCCGTTCCCTTCTCCAGAGTTATATCTTTTAAGATCATGCAAACATTTGCTGACATACAGATCCGTATAATATACTTATACTTCTACCTTAAATACACTCTATACATATAAGGGCAGCTTCTGAACAAGTTTGGGAAAAATGCATAGGGCTGCGTCAGCAAAGTTTGTGTACATTTCCCCGAAGCGCCAGCTGTCTGATACATACGCAGATTAGTTGGACCATGTATTTTGTGTTCTGTTGGTTTATCTCATGATTCTCCACATAAACCAGATGGTACGGAATGCTTTTGCGAATTGCGGATTGAATTTGACAGTCAGTGGCATCAGATTGATATTTCAAAAATTACTAATGCTTAATCAAAAAATATTTTCGGTTAACGTCTGTAGACTGTGTAATTAAGAAGCAGGATTTTGGACGTGGTGCACATAAAGATGCACTTGACGTTGGACACGTAATAAGCATAAAAAGAGTGTGTGACGTGTCAAAATAAACAATTAAAATCAACTAGTTGAGAGGGTGAAGCAATGATGAATGAATAAAATGAAGTGAAAAGTATATTTTTAATTTCAATCTTTACTTACCTGTGTTTGTGATTTTGACCTGTTGTGGATTTTAGAAACGGAAACGAGCTTCTGTGACAGTGGACAGTGAGTGCTATTGTCCGACAGCTGAGTAATCAACCGCAAACGATGTAGTTAAATTGTCGGCAGATGATAATATTTTAAGGTGAATTAGTCGAAGTAATAAGTAACTGGAACAGTCGAGCGGAAAGCTTCTGCTGCCGGCTAGGTGTAGGTTCACTTTCACAGACAGTTGACAGTGTCAAGTTGAACGTAGTTAGATTCAAATTGTTCAGCCTCCATCAACCATCAACTTTTGACTTTAAACTTTTACGAGGAGAACGAGAACACTTAGCCCTAAAGCATAGAAATAGCCAAGAAGTATTGAATGCTTTTCTCGGTAACAAGCACAGCAATTAAATAGCCCCAAGTTGTTAATGGTAAGTAAGTCTTGAGTTATGTCTAAACAAGACAAAACATTCAACATTTGGAAACTAACTATTGACTATTCTAATTTTGTATTTTTAAATACTTCCTTCAACGGTACTAGGTTGACTGGCTATCCTGTTGGCTCTGAGCTTTCTCAAACTATTTACTCGTTTTAGTTGGCTGGAGGAATATTATCATTTGGCCTCGTTGGAAACTTCACTCGTTCACCGTACACCAACCATTGTCAATTAATAATTATTGTAGTCAAGTTACTAATAAGCAAAAGGCTCAC
>JAANSM010003354.1:0-13054 GCA_036850725.1 Orchesella villosa | reverse complement strand
ATGGGACACTCCCCTCAATCAATGCAATACAAACCGTTCCAATTCCCCAAGAATTTGAACCCCATCCCATCATTCAATATTAACAATCCACAACGTGTAATAACTTTCAAATTTGTAATAAGGTCCACAGGTCAGCACCAGAACTTTCCCTTATAGTCATATCAAATAAAGGGTATAACGCTCAGAATTATTAAGGACATGAAAGGTTATCATCCTACTAGCAATCTTGGAATGGTCGCACACAAATTGGTCAGTCTTTCGAAAGCAGTTAAAAATATTAAAATTATAAACACTTAATTTCTACATCTCAAAATTGGCATTCCAAAAATTTTCAAATGAGGTTTCCAAAAGCTCCCTTTTATTCTACCTGGATGAAGATCACGATCACACCTTCACCCCGCATTCCGCACCATCCTTAAAAGACTGACCAATTTGTCAATATGCTTACCATTCTTTGCTTGATGCTGACCTTGAGTTTGACTCATCCTTTTATCTCGTGACAACTTGCGTTGCATACATCTTGGTAAAACGAAGTAGTAAAGAAGTAAAAGAGTGACTGTAACTAAAAATACAATAATGTACAAAAAAAATGTTCAAAAGCCCATAAAGTTAAAACACAGAACTAAACAAGTTACAACCCTCGGAATTCGCACACCTCTCCAACTTCCCCAAATAATAGTATAACGTAACGAAAAAGGACGGTTAGTAATTTTAACGGGAACAGAACGATTAACGGATAAAATGTACATGCATCCGGATTAAATGTCCATTTTAAAAATTAATCACAAAAGTATTTACAGGACCTCGGAAGGGGAAACTAAAAAAAAGGGAGAGAAAGAAAATGGGGAAAGAAAAACGAAATTGTAAAATAAGAACATACTGGTGTAGCTAGAGACCATGTCGTTTGGGTTCTGGTTTTGGTGGTAATAAGAACTGGGTAGCTGTTGGTGTGGGCTTGTAATTTCACCATTACCATCATTTGTACTAGGACTTCCTCCAACACCTTCGTCAGAATTACTGCTGCCATTGGTTCCACTCGCAGCGGCTGCTGCGGCATCCTTCTTATCAAAATGGTCGAGGAACAGAGGTCGATAAGATTTCTTTGCGGGGTCTATCTCTGCTGTGTCGTGACCTAAAATAAGAATAAAGTCCAAGCATCCCATTTACTAAGCATTTTTTAAAGGAATTTGTCTTAAGAAAGATTATTTTAGTCAATCATACGCTTCATAGTCGAATCATCATCTTCCCCATCCGAATTTATGACCATTGTTCCCAAGCTAGACTCCAGAGTTCCCACATTACCTCCAGCACCTGGAACAAGTGTTCCGCTTGCTGAATGCGCTATCATTGTGCCATCACTATAGTCCATATCACCATTATCGCTTAACATGCCTGGTATTAGCGTTCTATCATCTGCTGGCTTCATCGTTTTATCATTGGAATCCTATCAACAGAAGGATAAACTCGTCACAAAGTCCCTTAAAAGTAAAGTGCAAGTGTGCCCCGAGTAGTAGAGAAGTGAACTATGAACTAAGCGCCCCTTTTATGTCATACTTTTGCAGTATATAAAGAGGAACACCGTGCTCGGTGAACAAGTGAAAGTCATACTCTATTTTGTGAAAAAGTCAGGAGAAAAGCGCACAAAACTATATAGATTAGTTACACTCAAAAATTCATTCATTAATCAAATATATACTTAAAATGTGTTACACATGCAGCTCACATCAGTCAATATATATATATTCCAGAGTGTTAAAAAAGGGGCAAAATTTTTACGAAAAATATATACTCAAGCAATCAAGATTCACATATCTTTATGAAATTCCAGATTTAAAGATTGGATTAAAAAGGATTAAGTCAAAAGTAGTATTAGATAGTTTTGTGTAATAATCTGCAAGCAGTTTCGCATAAAACAAGCGCCTAGTTTGCGGAAATAAATTTTGAAGAAAAGTTTTTTTTTGTATTATTTGATTGAAGTGTGATCGTTAGTGGTATATTATTATGAATATATAGTAATTTAAGAACAAGATAATAAGATAATCATCTCTACCCAGAGGAAATGCTGGACTTTAGAGACCAGATTTTCCAGAAAGCCTAATATCGGCTTGGGCTATAAATTCCAGAGAAAATCACAAGAAACACAACACAATGAAACCATATTGAGATAGGTCTTTCACACAATTCAATTTTTTATAAAAATGCTTTCACTACCACACAAAGTCTATAATATGGTAAAGAGGAAATGTTACAAGCATATTTTTATATCATTGCAAAATCATTAAAATGCTTATGAAAAACTAATTACTTTTTTCAAAACATAATTTTAGTATCTAGTTGCGGGTATAAATAAAATATAAAAGCATTTTGGGGAAAAATATCAAACTAACTATTTGGTTCAAAGTTTACTCTGCTAAACTCTTGCTTTCTGTTAGTTTGTGCTATATCGATGAGAGCTACTTTGAAAAACCCAAGCAGTTTTATGCGTGCTTTTGAAAATTAAAAACTATTTTGGTTATACGGCAGACATAGACATTTCAATTCCCGGAGAAAATGTAAACTTTTCTTACCTGGAAGTTATTGCTATCCGAATTATGATTTGGGATTTTAGTTGGGTAAATTCCATTTTGTAAATTTTCCCTAATTTGCCTAGCTTCATTTATCATTCCCATAAGAATGGAAGGAGGTCTTGAGAAAGTGATGAACGGATGATTAAGAAGCTCTGCTGCGGTTGACCTACTGTCGGGATTCTGTCAAATATCCAATTTGGTGTTATTTAATTATATTGTAAACTAACTAATCCGGAGAAAATTCCACATATTTTAAAGATTTGTACCTTAACTAAACATTTTTTTACAAAATCAACAAAATCCAGCGTCCACTGCTCCAGATTTCTAAAGGTTGGTGGAGGTTTTGATGGGATCATGAAAATGACTCGCATAGGATGTATGTCTCCGTATGGAGGTCGTCCCTCTGCCATTTCTAAAGCGGTTATACCTAAGCTCCATATATCTGCTACACAATCGTAACCAATCTCTTGAATCACTTCTGGAGCCATCCAAAAAGGGGTTCCTTTCGGGGGCAACGTAAGACAGCAATTAATTAATTAATAATTAAAAAATTAATGATTAAATTCAAAAAATTATTACCTATTACTGTATTGCGTTTGGCCATTGTGTCCTACAAGAAAATTGAAATTGAGTTAGGAAGTTTGTAAAATCCAAAGTGTATTGTGTCGTATGTTGATCGATTAAGCGCAATAACTTACAGTGAGTTGACCTGCAACTCCAAAGTCTGCAAGTTTGGCGTGTCCTTCACTATTTAAAAGTATGTTTCCTGCTTTTATATCCCTGTGAATTTTTTTTCGTGCATGCAGGTACTCAAGTCCCTTTAAAGTGTCTGTGAGAACCGTTGCTATTTCATCTTCTGTTAGAGTTTTCTTTCTTAATCTCATGAGATCCGACACAGAGCCAGCACCACAAAACTCCATTACAATCTACAAATCAGAGAAACAGATTAACACAACCCAATTTCCCGTGTGATCAATATGTTGCACCCGTAATACAAGAGCACTGTTTCACCTACCCACAAATCTGTATTTTTAAAATAAGATCCATAATACTTTACGACGTAGGGGCTGTCACATTGCTGCATAATAGAGATTTCTTTGATAATTTCTTGAAGGTCTGTGTCGACAGGAACCTGCTTAATTTTAAAGTGTCTGTGAGAACCGTTGCTATTTCATCTTCTGTTAGAGTTTTCTTTCTTAATCTCATGAGATCCGACACAGAGCCAGCACCACAAAACTCCATTACAATCTACAAGTCAGAGAAACGGATTAACAACACAATTTCCCGTGTGATCATTATATTGTATCCGTATTGGAAGAGAACTTTTTTACCTACCCATAAATCTGTATTTTTAAAATACGATCCATAATACTTTACGACGTAGGGGCTGTCACATTGCTGCATAATAGAGATTTCTTTGATAATTTCTTGAAGGTCTGTGTCGACAGGAACCTGCTTAATGGCTAATACTTGACCGGATTCTTTGTGCAGAGCTTTGTACACACTTCCATAGGAGCCCTCTCCAAGTTTGCAAATGATATCAAAAACTTCTTCAGGCTGACGAGTTAAACTTTCCTCAGACAGCTTCTTCAGCTCGCTATTATTTTCATATAAAAGTTGTGAACACAAGTGTATCCCATAATTTCTGCAAACTATAAAAAATCATCTTCCTTACCTTTTATTCGTCGGGGAAGACGCTTGTTGCTCCATGATGACAAGTGAAGATTGAACGGGTATCCCGTTATGCTTAACAAAAGTGTTTTTTAAGACTGGAGAATTTTCGCAAAGTCTTCACGAACAAACTATGCACACACTTTGCTTCAGTCAATATGAAATCCGGACATTTCCGAGAATTTACATGTCTTGTTTGCTAGAAATCACAATAAAATATAGAAATTAATAGGTTGAGTTGGTCCGGTTTGGGGTTACACTGTTACACACGTTGGTCTAGACTAGATCCTATAGATGTTACTCTCCACAGTTTCTTATGCTAACTGTTATGCTTAATTTTTTGATTAAATCAAAACCAAAGCCATTAAATGCATCCGCCTAAATTGGCAACAACGTTATTTACCTACAATTCCTAGCTCCCATTCAATTTTCTTTGCCCCAACTAACGAATAATATATGGCACAGTCACAATTCCTATTTTTTAACCAATAAGTTTGCATAAAGTTCTCTTCAATTAAATGGACTTATTTACCAAATATTTTGCATTCCAATGCAAGCGTGCACTCAAGACACAAATTCGCTACATGATTTTAAGTAACTTTATATCGCTTTAAAAGTAATTACAGTTAAAATGAAATGATCTTTTGATGTGATAAAGGAAGTTAGAAGCTCTGACGAATTCAGAATACTCAATGTGCTATACCTGCATTGAATACAAATCTACCTGCAGCACTACGTGGAGGCATTTAATAACGTGTTTCACTGGTTAATTTTTTGTATTAGGTATGCATAGACGATCGAGTAATTAAATAGGGTCGAGTGTTAAAAGCAAGTCATTCAATTTTCCACATGCTTCATGAACATTATTTACATCTTGGTTTGGTTGGTAGTTGTGTGTGTTCAATTACATAATGAAAAAACACACAACCTTAGTAAATTCACTCCTACGTTATATAGTTGCTAGTATTCAATCCAATCATAATGCATAAGTAAAAGGGCTGCATTATGTTATGTATATATATATAAATAAAAAATGTTCGAACCTCATATATGACATGCGCATTATATGCGGATACACAACACAGTGTTTTTTTTGAGCTCACTGAAAATGAGAGATCTTGTCTTTAAGATTTTATACACATGTATAGGCAGCTTCTTGTTTTAATGATCATTTGAGTAGCGAGTCCATATCGTTGATCGTATTCGTGCGTACATTAAGAATTTGGGAGACTCAATATTAATTCTTAATTGGTTAAATTGGAAGCGAATACACATGTATGCGCAGGTAAGCCAACAAACAAGTTACTTTTACTTTTAAAGCGGTATATAGTAAAATACATGTGAAATTGGACTGGTCAAAAAGAAGGAGGCTGCTGACTGACGCTGGTGCTTACATTGCGCTGACAAGATATCTCGAATATTATCAGCATACGCAATCAGTGAATGACTAGTACATGTGCCTTTGATTTTGCATACCCTGTTTTTTGCTGACTCAACAAGGTGCAAATTAATTACAAGCAAAAAATACGAAGGTGGTCATACCAGGCCATACCACAACACATGTAAAGTTTAGTCATAGTCATAAAGACAAAGTTATTTATTATATGAACGTATTTTTGCCGTCTGTCATTGACTCAACAATGGAATGTTGTTTGTTTTTGGCAAAATCTTTTACTTCAACTCATGATGGCATGACCAATTAGAAACGCATTAGCAAAACGAAACTAGAATTAAATGTTAAATGTAACTTCATATAATGACTAACTCAAATACCAACTTAATTGGAATGAGCAAAGGTAAAGGTTAAAAAAATACACAAAACTTACTTTTAAACTTTCATTCCTTCCTGTTTCTTTTTCAGATGTGATGTTGTTGTAATACTTTGTTGTAAAAATCGTTTATCTGATTTGAATATTGTTGAAATGGTGAAGCTTTTATGCAAAAATTAATTGTTTCTAATCCAGCAATACATTTTCACCATCTGAATCACTTTCCAAACTTTCCATCATGCTTTTTAGGTTTCCTTTAAAATGCGAACAAAAAGAATGCGCTACACTGCAACTGCATGGAACCAAACAAATTGTATTATTGCTAATACGATCACTTTAATATTACTTTTTCTTTTGAAAATCACATGAAAACTCATAAGCAACTCATAAATTGCAATCCAAAGATAACCACTAACAAACTGTATTATTGCTAATACGATCACTTTAATATTACTTTTTCTTTTGAAAATCACATGAAAACTCATAAGCAACTCATAAATTGCAATCCAAAGATAACCACATAATCTATATTAGCAAATATTGATTCACTTTCGGATAAATACAATGACCTTACAGATAGGTAGCAATTTTTTTAGGAGACATGAACCGTAATAAAAGATATTTTCTTCCTATTAATACACATATATCCGTATATTTTATACGTAGGTTTTTATTTCCTCACAATCATAATACAGTTCCAGTCAACATCTATTCGGTTCCGTCGGTCGGAATGATATAATAAAGAGTGTGTGTATTAGCAAAAGAGTGAAAAAAGCATGTAGTAAAATGCCTTATATAATTCTATCTTGTGCGTATACATTAGTATATAATATTTATATAGCTTGATACGGACACGGACGGATACACACTGCACTGCAACAAAAAACTCAACCACTCTACACGGTAACGTAACCCTCTAAGACTTTCTGGATATGGGATACATACATTATGGATATAATATATTTGAGTAAGTTGATGATATCGTCACTTTACACACGACAACAACGACTTTTCTTTTAGTAGTAGTGAGAACATTTGTCTATTTCCGTACACCAGCATGACCAGCATCGGCAGCTTACAACAATAGAATGCTTTTAGTAGAGAGATAGAGACAGAGCAGAGCAAAGCACCAAAGACTAAAGCTGAAACAGTCTTGAAACATGAAATATAAGACATTGTATCCTGTGTGTTAAAGTGTAAAGCATGTATCCCAAATCCAAATATCCTTTCATGTTAGTATAAGGCACATTTCATATCATATCTATCAACATTTGCATTAGGATGCAATGCATACGTACTTTTTTATTATAATCGGGGGGATATATATAAAATATATTAAAATGTATACTTTTTATATGATGCGAATGTTTAAGACCATATTATTATATCATATCATTCCAATTCATCTATCCGTTTAGTTCAGGAACATTGGGCAAATAAAGCGAACTGCAACACTTAAAGACAGACAAGATCATCCTGCTCAACTCAACTTTGTTCAGTATAGATGCTAGACATGCACTCAAAAGTAAAAAAAAGTAAAATGTGTAGAGTTGAGTTGGTCTTTGGTCATATGAGCATATTGAGCATAGAGAATACAGACATGCATAATCTATCTATATGTGTAATCTTGCATTTTATGAATTTTATCAAAACACTACATGTTTCAAGTTTATATTGGATAATAATAGGATGTTTTGTCTGATTATATAGTAAGTTCATATTTTTAGCATAATATATGTTACGTATTTTCGTACAATAATAATTTTTAGGAGAATATATTCAGGTTCAAATTATATGCATTTGAAATGAAATGAATGGGATGAAGCAAAGGTTTTTTACGCAAAGTGAAGCGGAAACTGCATTCAGCTTCATATGAGTTTAGTTGTTTTCAATGAAGGCTTAGCTTAAAGCTTTAGGTTTTCTATCCTACCTTTTACTTGGTATGTTTCAGTTTTTTTATAAAATTATATGCATTCGAAATGAAATGAATGGGATGAAGCAAAGGTTTTTTACGCAAAGTGAAGCGGAAACTGCATTCAGCTTCATATGAGTTTGGTTGTTTTCAATGAAGGCTTAGCTTAAAGCTTTAGGTTTTCTATCCTACCTTTTACTTGGTATGTTTCAGTTTTTTTTATAATAAGCAGTGGCTGATATGACGAGGATGTTGATATGCTGGAGAAGGCTGGTGATATGAGATGAATGAAGAGGATGATGGAAAATGCAGGAGAACCATACGCCGCAGGATTGTATGTTCGTCTGTCTGCAAGTTTTACTAAAAGATGAGCTAAGAATATTGATGTGCTGAGCGATATCATCACGACTGAGATGAAGATTTCGGTCATGGAGTTTGTTGGTGTTTTGTTTGCTGTCATCATGATGTCAGGAATGTGACATTTTTTTCGTGTACGTGGGGAATGAGAGGACATGATTTTTTTGTCTTTGCCATTCCACATTCAGTCCTCGTGTAGGACGAACGAATGCGTTTATTTATTGGATTTTAAGAGCAACTTTGTTTTGTCTTGGAACTTTCATGCTTTTGTAATAGGATTTGGAGCTTGGGAAGAACTAGAGCTGAAATTCATGGAAAAAAGAATGGAGCAAAATGTATTTCCCGTTCCGTTTTATTAATTTCACGAAGAGAGAACGGCAGCCTGTATCATATCATACTACATACTGCAGCATAGCTAATAAAATTAAAACACGCATAAATGAACATCAATGGATTACTTATAAATGAATTAGCAAACTAATGAATGATAAATGATATTACGTTGTACAAACAAAGGATGTTCACTTTGTGATTTGTAGTCGTCTGTTCTGCTGCGCCTTCATTTCAGTGTACAGATGTAACAAAATTAGTTTATACTATATAAATTAGAGAGGTTGATGAATTCCAGTCAATATACAAAATTAAAGATCGTGAGATATACCTTTTTACGGAACATAAAACATCTTTGGACTACAAGTAGTCGTTTAAAAATCTACTTTAATGAAAAATGTATCCGCCAATCATATTATTTGCATGTAATCAAATATTTTCGATTCCGTTTAGGTTGGACACTTTATTTCTAGATGATAAGAGAAAATGTACAAATGTAAGGTTAATATTTTGTCGCTTGTAATAGTAATAAACGATACGTGAAATTGTCAATTCCTTGATAATATGACAGTTATTTTAACAGAATTGTACTGCTTGATTGACTGATTGATTGATCAATCAGGGATATGAAACGTAATGATTTGACAGATGCGTTCAATCAACACTTCAACAAGTTATTCATTATCTGCAAACCTCAATCTGTATTCTTCCCTCATTGTTTCTAACATTTTTTTTCGTATCAGGAAACAATCATAACTTTTATTCAAAATGGGAATTTTAACGAAAGTTTTACAATTTTTTTGCATACTTTTACCTGCCCTAATTTTAACGGCTGATAGTACCACTCTTCTACAAAATGGAGCCGCCCAAGCAAACACTTTTCACAATCCAATTTTCAGCGAAAGTTGGCCTGATCCATACTGTTTGAAGCATTCTGATGGTTATTACTACATGCCGAGAAGGGAGGATGATCGACGAGGCATTGGATTGTTCAGAACGAGAACCCTTTCAAATTGGAGAAATGCAGAGAAAGCGGTTGTAGTACGAGCTCCAGAAGGACTAATGAGCTTGTGGGCACCTGAAATCCACTTCATTAATAACAATTTATGTCTCTATTATGCTATGGACAATGGGGACAATGCGAATCATCGAATGTACGTGAGTCGGGCTCTGAATCCTAGTAACCCAATGGGATCCTGGACAGAAGCCAAACGGTATGGCAGTTACAGTAAATCAAATTTGATTCTAATTAACGCCAAATTGACGTCAACAGAAAACCATTAACTTGCTCTTAATTTTACCGAGTAGATTGGTGGTTCCTGGGGATGATTTTTGGGCAATTGATGCAACTGTTTTGCAGTATGGAAATGGACAATTGTATTTAATTTGGTCTGGTTGGCCTACGCTGAATGCTGGCTTTCCTCAAAACATTTATATTGCTCGGCTATGCGATCCTGAGACAATTTGCTCTGAGAGAGTTTTACTTGCTGAGCCAATCTACTCCTGGGAGCAAAACGGTGCAGCCCTCTTGGAAGGCCCTCAAATTCTCCATAATGCTGGACGCGTTTTTCTTATCTACTCCGCATCCGGCTCTTGGACCGCAGATTATACTTTAGGTTTCATGGGAATCGATAACCTGGCTGATCCTCTCAATCCAAATTAATTGGTGGAGACATAATCAACCAGTATTTTGGAGAAATGATGAGCAGAGAGTGTTTGGTGTTGGCCATGCTTCTTTTACTACTTCACCAGGTACCTATTATAAACACTTCTTTCAATGACTATGAATTTTTCGTCTCAATCTAACAATTTTTTACTCTGTTCAAATTAGACGGGACGGAGAACTGGATCGTGTACCATGCAATGGAAAATTTTGAATTAGGATGGGATAATAGAACTGCCAGGATCGAGAAATTTGGATGGAATCCAGATAACTCTCCAGCGTTTCCACGACCCTCTGGATTCAATGTAGCTTTGCAAGTTCCAAGTGGGGAACAGTAATTTGTGTGTGTCAAACTTAAAATGATGTTAGTACAACAGAAATGGATTTGTATGCTTGAATGTTTTGAAAAAAATGAACAACTTGCCTTGAAACGCCATAGGTTCACCTCAGTAGTTTCTTTCTAAAATCATTGATTTCGACTAATTTGTAAAATTCGATTTTGATCATGAAGCATACTTTACACTCATATCTCTATGCATCCATTTTTTGTATCAAGAATCGGAGAATTATACACACATAACACACAACATATGCATACAGAGGGAATTTCAGAGGAACATGTTTATATATACAGTATTGCTTGTTGCAGCATAACTTGCATAACCTACAGAAACCTTTTAGAGCATCATCTTTGCAAAGTTGCAAAACACAACAGTTCATTTGATTCCGAATGTTCTAAAACGAAATACATTGACACTTTGACACTTTTGTTTCTTTCAAGGTTATTTCTTTTCCATGCTAAGACTTCTATCGAAAAGTGCTCCAGTTTACTTTAAAAGTTTTAAAAGCAAGTGTAGCAAAGCCGGGGGTGCCGGCTTTATATTCAGTAAATATTTGTCTTCGTACAAGTGTTGTAGGTGTAGAAGTAGAGTTTTTAAAGGATTGGAGCTTGAAGTGAAGGTTTTTTCTGCGTTCTCGGTTATTAAAAGCAGTAAAAGAACAATGGCAACTCTCCCAGCTGACGTGAAAGCTAAATTAGATAAAGTTCCAGATTCGAAAATTGATGCGAAGGGAAAATTTAAATACATTTTAATTAAAGTCTATGCTACTGATAGTGATGGAAAACATGTGGATGATAATTCGAAGCTAGTCGTTCGTGGAAGAGCGGATTGTCCGTTTCATGGTTAGTGACAAATATTACAAAACTATTTAAAACAACACAATGTTATATACTTTTGTCCTTATATCTAAATTTTACTACGAAATAAGAAATTATCCAGTATTTAGTAATATTCGTTCGCGGAAGAGCGGATTGTCCGTTTCATGGTTAGTGACAAATATTACAAAACTATTTAAAACAACACAATGTTATATACTTTTGTCCCTATTTCTAAATTATAAAGCAGAATCTTCTAATATCATTTGAGCCTCAAATGATATTCTTCGATTCTTAATATAATTTAGATTTATCATCTGATCTTTCAGATCCTTGATAAATCATCAATTTTACTACGAAATAAGAGATTATCCAGTATCTAGTAATAATTAATTTTAATAAAATGGCACAATTTTCTTTAATGTCGTTGTATATTTGCAGGTGATATTCTTGACAAGTTTCAAGAGGAAACGGCCATACCTAGAGGGGATAGATGAGGAGATACTTGGAGGAGGTCGTATTCTACGCGAAGGAAACAAAATTTCTGTTTTTGGATATTCTCAGGTACTTATTCATTCATTTATGCAACTGAGATTGTTACTTTCAATACATTCTAATTCGTCAAATGGGTTCTTCAAGTAAGGGTACTCATGTTCTAGATTGACGGGAGTGTCTGCATTAAATATAATATTTATTTATAATTCTGCAGGGCTATGGAAGAGCTGACCACACACTAACAGTAGAAATTCTGAAGAGGAGCTTTCCGACCCATGATATCTCGTGGAGTAATGACGGTTACTAAACTAAAGCTACGATTTAATGGAATTTAAAGTGTTAACTGAAACTATTAAAACTATAATCATCTGAAGAAATTATATGCTAGCAAATTGCTCAATAAAATAGTCTTCAAACTTTATTTTCGTTTTACATTTGCTAAATTACACAGTGGAATTATAGAAATGTACTACTATTTAGAGTCTATGATTAGAATGGGATATTAAAACAGTAAGGTATATCTTTACTAGTCATTACAAATAATTTCTGTAACCAGTAATTACTGAAATATATATCCTCCTGCCTACGTCTACACATTTTTAAATAAGTGCTATAAAGATGCTCCTATTATTACGTGTCCAAATGATTTCCCACAACAGTTTTTGGAAAATTTCTTACTATAAACTTTCTTATCTCGTCATAAATTATAAGGAAGAATGCGAAGGGCAGCGGCGCCAGCCAAACCTCAGGCCTGAAATAATTACAAAATTAGAGTAAGGTTTCTGTTAGTCTGTTATCCAGAATACACTTCTGTATTTACCTCAGAACTGTCAAATTTACGGAGGCATTTAAATTCGGCACGTAGACAAGGGCTGCTCCTAGGGCGAGGGCGAAAATTAGTGCGGCGTTCATCTTTTTGTTTCTGCATACAAAATTAACAGTTAACCATTTCTCCCTTTGTAACTTTTCTTTTCAAAAACTCATTTAATTTACCTCATTCCTTTCTGGAATAAACTGACTCGTCGTGTTTTGCAACAAATCACATTCGCAAATTGAGTCAAGACAATTGCAACAAAGAAAGCGGTTTGGGATGTTAATCCAAGTTGTGATCTTGCTTCATAAGACTAAACATTA
>JAANSM010003353.1:0-13054 GCA_036850725.1 Orchesella villosa | reverse complement strand
GTAGTATAGAAACACAAAGACTTGAAGAAAAGAAATGATATGGAATGGAATAGTACATACCACAACATCATCATGTACAACAAGAATTGAGCATACTTTTTATGAAGAGAGACCTGTTCTTCTGGGCTGCATATTATTTGCCATGCCATTACTCATAACGTAGGTATGGTCAATGCGTAGAATGGAAACGGAGTACACTTCGTCTATGTTAACCACATGAGGAGGATTCTTCATTCATACCTACAAGCTACAAATCAGTGATCCCCCATCCACAAAGTACGCACACAAGTGTATATGGTGCAATGCAATATACAATGCAAGAGTTTCATTGCAAGTTGCAAGCTTTCATCTTCATGCGGTCTAGTTTGTATCCGTAGTAAGTCCAAAATATGAAGTAATAGAAGAGCAACTGCGCAAAGTCATATTTTAGACGAGTACACTCTAGTAGTTTCACTCCGCTTCCCGTTCTCAACCTCAACAAAACTCTTCATATATACACTTTTTGTATATCACTCCATATTTTTTTGCGATATACTAATTTCTCATTCTCTCAAATCCCAAGTGCAGCAAGTCACCTCATTCCCAACCAACCCTTCGGAGTTTACTAATATACACTCTTTTTCGTTGAAATTTCTTTTTTGTTTAACTAGGGTCAAAACCCTAAACAAACACCCTCTATTAATATGAATTTCGAGTTGATATGTTCAACTCTTTCAAAAGGGTTTCGATAGATCTTCGGATCATCCAAAGAAACAAGTTATTTAAATGCTTTAGTCAGTTGTAAGTGTGTATAGTATAAGATTAGTCAAAGAGTTACAACAAGTAACTGTTAAATTCTATTTTTCCGTTTCCAAACTACGGCAACTAAATGTCTGAATCCGCAACAGTGAGCGTTCCAGCTCTTTTCAAAGCATAAAAAATATTTTTCTACGTAAGTAATCTAAGGATATACTTATAAAATCTCAAGCTTTTACTGGAAAACTTGAAACTTCCAAAGTTGAAACATGTACACGATCTTTGAGGCATCTCAAAACTGTTCCAACACTGCATTCTCTATATCTACCATCTCATCAGCAATCTGAAAATTTGATTTTGGTCACACTACTAATTGGATACACAGAGAAAGACATCAATTTTACCTGATCTGCTAATTACTTCTATCTACAACATTTCTTCTGTACTGTTTACGACTACGCAAGACAACACACATCACCACACATCCTTTTTCCTTCAACTCATCTGGGTCACTTTAACTTTTCAAGGTAAAGTATAAGAATTAAGCTCTTTATTTTTCTTCTCTATATACACCCATTTCAGTACGTCATGATGATATATCCTTGGTTTTGAGGCATCATGAAAGCTTCGTTTTCCTTCTGCATTTTATATCTTGCAAGGATAATTTGTCGTCGATTATGTACCTAGTATATAGTATGTAATATTAGCTAGGACATGCTCCATAATATTAATGAGCTGAAGATAACTCCCGTTTCACCTTGATCAAGTTACAACAACATCTGTGTATTATATTACCTGTTATAAAGTCGATAAGTTGTATTCATTTATGTGAGCATGAAAAATGCATTCCATTGAATGCAATTCTTGCACATGTGTTTTTGCACTCCAAGTAAAACATCAGTGAATTTACGTCATCCCATTTGAAGCTATATATACTAAAGCTCTTGTTACATGGATGTCAGTTGATGGGTACATTACCCTATTAAGTAATTTGTAATAAAGCTCTGAGTTTATTGCGAGTGAGAGCAAGAGACTAATTGATGAGTTGCTATTGCTATATTGTGGTTTGGTTGGTGGTATATGCTTATTATGTGCAGTATTACGCGTTACATAAGTCAGATGGGTTGGGGCAGGATTTTACTTCCTTGCAAAAAAAGTCATTATTTTTGTCATATAATCAGTTTTGAATAAGAGTCACTAGATACTGAGTTATTATGTAGAATGTAGATAGGTTTCTGCGTACGTATCATATTTCTTTAAGTCGACAGTTGCTTTCATCCATAACTAATATAATTGGTTACCTTTTAACATTACAGATTACTTTTGGACTCTTCTCATCACAAAATTTGAACCGGTATTATAAGAATCAAACTGCTGTACCTTGACAAACTCAACAAGGAAGACTAGAACTTGACGCCTATATTTCCTTTGTAATTTCATCTTCACTTTAACGTAGCAGTAACTAATTAGCATAATTAGTTACTCTCCACCAGTTTTACTGGCAGCTACCTACACCTCCAAAAATCAATGAGAACTCGACTTTACTTTTCCTATGGACATCGTCCCAATTTTCCTATTATTTGTACCATTTTAACTTCGTTATACCCTCCACGACAACTATTACTAGTGAGGGGAAGTATTTTAAACATCTAGTTGTAACTTTATATCATCCACATTCGTCGTGTTCGCTGTAAACAGAGGACTTCGGTTTGAATGAACAAGCAACATCACAAACGGAAAACACACCAATCAAAAAGTAAGAACAATTCTACATTTTTTTTGTATACTTCAGCTTGACTGAACTTGCTTTTTTAGGAAACCCTGAACTTTTCGCGTGAACTTCAATGCCTTTTGTTGTACTGGCACGTGTCGCATAAAAATAGGATTTAAGTGGATTGCTGCTTTATATTTTATTCTCACTTTTCCTTCTTGTGTCTTGGCTTATCTCGCATTAATACACGAAAGTAGTAGTAGTAGTGATAGTTCCACCTGTTAAGTATCTCTGTTACGTCGTATCTGGCATCTTTCCATGACGCACTGAACATGGAACACCCGCCATCCAACTATCTAATTATTGTCTACTAAAGTTTGGTCCATATCACATTGCACTATCATTTGATGCAATTGCTACTGGCGAGCTCCCAACTTGGTGAAGACGAACGATTTGTTCCCTTCTCTGCAAAAATGTGATGATCAACACCACGCTCTCCGCTTCTATTATTTGATATTGCAGAATCGTTGGCTATCTAATTTGTGAAATGGCTAGACACATATAATAGTAAGTAACGAGGAAAAGACTTCTTTTCACCACACTTGTCACTTTTATTGCATTACTTCGGAGTTGGAAAGCATTGACACTGACCCTGCAAGAGCTCCTGCGGGATTGGGAATCACGTCAATTTAAAATAGATCAGTTACCTATAATAGCTCGTGTAGCAAGTGCCCACGTGCATAAATGGCAATCTGGCTCATGTGGTTGAAGGTGTAATCAATACACAAGCTTTTGAAAGTGCGAAGTATTCTAATTATGCGTTGTTTCCTTTTTGCTTGGGCTAACGAATAGTATAGAGTTATAGTTTGTGATTGGAGCAAGACCTGGTCACAACGAGATTTTTGTTGGCGTGGCTAATTGCATTGGTTGAACTTGGTGACCCAACAGAAGCGGTGACCGAATCCGCCATCCAGTGTTCAATCAATCTTCTATTTTCGATATCAATTCTTCCATAAAATGTGCTACAAAGTAAACTTCTCAATCTCATTCTTCAACTTCCCGACACAAGCACTATAGACCCTATAAGAGCTGAAACTCTGAAACAGATAGCAAATGTTAATATGTCACTCTAAGATAATTATCAAAGTGGTGTGGTAGTGGAATCGTTAATGAACAAGTTGGATATCTTGTAAGCACACAAGCATACACACTCCACCCAATTTCATACTGGATAAACTTTGCAAAATACTTAAAAGTTAAGAAAAGAACAAGATTGTGAGTAGCTCGAAAAGTTGAAATTTGTTGGAAAAAATATACACTGAAGTCAGGTCAAGCACATACAGAAACATAAATTTGAGCTTTATCCATATTTTATCAAAGTGCCAAGAGTAATCAATCAGAGCATATTATATACATACATTTTAAGATCACATATATATATATCTACAATCTACTTGGGTGACATCATCATCGTCTTTTGAAGCTAATTCTTAACTTAATAATAAGAAGTATACCTATATAAAAGTTAATTTGATACGAGTGAGGAAGGCGAGCCTGAGTTCTTCAAAAATCATATTTATTACATGACCATCCATCTTCTATCAACCATTAATGTATGCACAGTTCTCTTGAGGACAGGGACGGACTGTTTTTTACTTACCAACCAGTATTCATGCATATCAGAAAAGGAATGAAGAAATTAAGGTTGGTGACTGGTACTAGCATTTTGTTATAGTACTAGTGGCGTACATGATTAATTAGCGACATGGACTAAAAGGAATCATCTTGTCAGTTTAAAAGAAATTACAGGAATTAGTGGTCATGGGCAAGCCACTCGTATTTTATCCAACTTAAAATTGCAATAAATTCTATATTTATTTATCATGTTTTATCAGTGTGAACTCTTTTCTAGTCCATTTAGTCAATTTAAATGAAGAATATTTACTACTTGGAAGGAATTCAGTCTGAAACATCTTAAATTTGTTGTATGTGAAGCATTTAATTTCCGATTTTTAGTTTATATACCAAATATTGTTTAAACCTAAAATTTCACCCGTCAGTGCCTCAGATTTTGGCTGTTTGTAAAAGTAAAAGTTGTATTATTTTTTTATCTGCATCTAAAGACTACACCGCATATAGTTGCTGAAGTCAAATAATTTGGCCCGTAATTGGTAATAAGGTTTTCATTTTCCATTCATTTCCTTTATTGCAGGACTACGGTTACGGTTGTCACAACAGCTTCAACACTCTTGAATTTGATAATGGATCCGTCGGAACCTGGAGAGCGTTGTTTGCCAGGAATGGGGTTGTCTGGTTGGATGAAGAGAACTATGGAGAGGTTGTAACTTGTAACAGCCATTTACTTGCACAAAACTTGTAGTTGGTTTTTGGGGGAGAGAAATTTGTCACATCTTTGTCAGTCCATCCGTCACAATTCCTTTTTTGTTTGTTTTTTCCACAAACATTCAATTTTATTTTTATTTTTATAACAAAATTACCATTTTACCATCTTCGACCGGATGTGACGTGACCTGAAGGGTCTAGTATTTATAAAGAAGGCGTATGAACATGGTTTTGCTCATGTGATTTCCATTTGCATGGCATTGATTAGGTCGTACGACCTGTCGGATTTTTGCAACTCTCCACCTGTTGACGGATTCTTTTATCCCAACACCCAAAAGGGACAAACCACAGGCGTCGCTGGAAAAGGTACACAGTCAATTTTTCATTAGAGCGTCATTTTTTCATGCATTGAATTGAAGGTTTCTACGTGTGCTCGTTCGTAGGCTAAAAGACAATTATGTATTGTGGCATTCTCTAAATTGAAAACCTTGGAACTGTAGTAATTAAATTAGGCATTAAAAATTCAATTAAGTTACATAAAACTAGTGTAGCTGCACCAGCTATTGTGCTGCTAAAAGCAACTTTAGGTTCTTAAATATTGTCGTACATTATATATGCCCATTAGTAAGTTCAAAGTGTGCGCACTAATTATATTAGTTACGAAACTCATGACCTTAATTAGTTTGGTTCGTTATGAAGAAGATTTTGGTGTAGATACGTCAGTTGCTTTTTGAGGCATTATAGTTCCAAATGGTTCGGCTTGAACCCTTAAAATTCGTTTTGGAAAGAGTGCACTATTATTATTGAACTACTTTTTCTTTGTCTATTGATCAGGTATGAAAACCTTTCCTAGAATACTTACAAGAACAAGCAAACTTAACTTACACAATGTGTAATTTGAATAAACTAGGTCATCAATTTATCACTATCGAGATAAATAATAGGGCAACAAACTGAGTACACAAGTAGAATATTATTTCTTACTTTAAACCAGACTTACAAACGTTATAGTCTGTTTCGGGATAGTGTTACCATCTAAATACAGTTAACGGTGACCATAAAGAAGTTATATTACCTAAAAAACGCAGGTAGTTGTTCAGATTCCAACAAGAAGGAAGAAACACGTAGTTGTACCGTCATGGGTAGCGTGCTTTCAATTCAAAACACGCCAAATCATCATCTCAGCCAAACGATGGGAGGTGACACTGCCATTCTCAATTATGGCGATCAGTTTCATCATCAGATGGCTACTGGTGGTTGTAACGCTATCACAGGGGGATCATCTACAGTGCCAGACTATATGAGACCTAAGGTGTCTGGCTTCACTTCGACGCCCTTCTCCAAGCAAATGGCTCTTGGTCTCACCCAGAGTATGATGGACAGTGCTAACAAGCCAGTGGAGGGGAACAAAAATCCACAAATGACTGCCGAAGAAATGCGCAACTGGGCTAATGCAGATGGGAATGAAATGTATGGATCTACTGAACATTCCGAGATCATCAAATCCCATCCTGCTGATGACAGTGCACCCACTCCAGTGGATCATATTGTTAGTCATCGTCTTACACCTTCGGTGAGTCTTCATGTTGCTTGTGTCATATAAGCGTGTAAGTTAAGATAGTCCAAGGTGTGTGATTCCGTTGCGATCCAAAGTTTCGTTTTGCGATTAAATTGATGTCAGTTTAGGACTCCAATAATTTATGTCCATAATTTGACGATTACTGTACTACTTATAACAGTCATTAACGTCAAATTCCCCTAAACAAATTCAGTTAACCCCAAGTTAGGGTTTGAGAAGCGCTTATATGTGTGTGTTCCTTCGTGTATGTCTGTTATTGCGGTATTGTTTAGCTGCTGGTATTTAGTGAGCTTGGAGAAGAGGGATTTAGTTAGGTTAGAACAATCAATCGGCACGAACTCACAATTGACTTGTTTTGCCAGTTAGTCATCAACTTTTACGGAGGAGATCGATGAGTAGTATGTGTCTAATATTCAGACTCTGAGTTGAGTTGGTGGTGGAATATGTATTCTTCGTCACTTTCGTCAGCTTAAAGTGTTTCGAAGCTTTTGATTGTAGCGTGTACCATGTTCTGTCATCGCTTTAACTGTGATTTGATTATTGTTAGGCTCACGAAACAAAGGGTGTAGAGATGGATAGGCTTTCCTTATATGCGAAATGAGGTGTTGTACCGGTATGAATGTGATGGGAATGCGTTTTTGCATTATTCGTTGTGTTAGAGTAAAAGCTAATCATTTATTACACATTTATACCTACCTACAAATCAACTTAAAAGTGACAAATGATCATTAATTTGAGTGGATTAAATTTTGTGAAAACAATTATTACAGATAGTAACGGATGACGGAGGTTCACTTCGTTTGGTTGAGAAGTTAGGTGCAGGGAATTGCTCAATCCCTGACACTCCTGATGTAACTCCGTGTACAACACCAGCAGTTACACCGTCTTGCTCTCCTCAGGTTTCTAAACAAAACTTTAGGGACTTACGCAGGATATTTATATTTCTTTAAATGAATATAAAATATTATTGGGAAGATTTATAAAAAAAATGAATGATGAATTATGTGCTTGTTTAAAAATACCCCAAAACCAACTCCATTACTACCTGTTTTGCCAACAGTGTGCTGCATGACACAGCCAAACTATTTTCGGAACTGCTTATGATTATTTGCATTTTACAACTGGGAAAAATCTTTTTTAAGCCAAGGGCATAATATTTTGCCAAGGACATTTAGGTAAATACTTAGTGTGTTGGCATCAAAGTAGAGCTTTCTTGCAATATTGTCGTACGGTTTTACAGTCATGAGCGTAGTTAAGCACGGAAACTATTCTCCTAATAACAAAATTCAGGTAAGGCTACTTGCTAGCTGCCAGAAATACAAATAGGTAAAAAATCAAGAAATGTAGAACTAATCCAAAACTAAACACCAAATCCAGATGAGGGAGTGCGAAATTCGCGAAATTCACGAAAATCTGGTCGGTGGTGTTGTCACCGGGTTGCAATTTTTTAACAACATTATAGATTGTGCTTGGCATTGTCATTGAGCATATTTATGTCACCTGCCAACTACCTAAATTATAGCACGTAGTCGTAGTTTTAAATCGACCTGATTAGCAAGTATGCGCTGCATATTTATGTCACCTGGCAACTACCTAAATTATAGCACTTAGTTGTAGTTTTAAATCCATCTGATTAGCAAGTATGCGCGCTGGAAAACATTGCTATTTGTTTACTAAGAATTTTTCCACGTAATTACGACGTTGGCTTAATGCCTGTACTGAGCATACGAAACGCCGGGCAGCGCTGTGCTCATAAAGTATAGTTTGAATTAAAGTTATATATATATATATATATATATATAGACCTGGCCATGCATGACGTTATATACGGTGGAAATATGTTTTAATTCTACTACGACTACTACTACTACGACATTGCTCTCATGATAATTATTTGATACGAAACAATGTAGATTCGTACGACAAAATCAAAGGTGCTCGCTCTTCTGTTATTTTTCAATATTTTCACTCTGCATGTCACCATCTATTTCTTGCACGTTTTTCTAAGCCTCATATACTATTCTATATTGGCCTATTCTGCACTCATACAGTGCATCATCATCAGTGCTGATTTTATGACCGGTGTCCAATATAACAAGTTGCACATGACACTTTTATAACATACGGTACATTAAAAATAAGAGCATTTCAAAGGGTCTTGCTTTGGAAAAATCATATTGAAATTATTATTGCGGTGCAGTGATATACATAATAATAAAATGTCAAAACTAATTAATACAATTCAATTACAGATGACTCGCAGAGCTGGTAACCCATTCTTTACTGGGGGAGACCGAGAAGATGAGAAGTCGGGACCCGGGAGCTGGCTGTTTAGACCAGGAAAGAAAGCCGTAAGTGAAATAATAAAAACTATTAAACTTGTTGGAAATGGAAGTGTTTTTATTCTGTTAAAATAACACCGTCTATTTAATGTTCTTACAATTTCAGGGTGAAGTGAACTCGAAGCAACCAGACAAACTATATGAGGCAAAGGTGGAGTTCCAACCACAACCAAATTCCAAGATGGCAAAGAAAACCGTTCGTTACGTCCCTCGACCATCAGAGCTGCGTGAATTGAACTTCTGGTCTCCAACATCAATGTAGACAGTTTAGTGTAGTAAAATAAAGAGACGGTGATTGCAGACGTTAAGTATTGGCAGAGTAAATTGCAGACGTTAAGTATTGGCAGAGTAAATTGCAGTATAATTCATCATCATCACGGTTATTTCAATCATAACATGTAAATCAAAATTATTTCAAAATTCTTAGTTTACAGTTTACGTATCCATCTCTAAGAAGGATAGGCTATGAAAAATTGTGTATAAAGTTGTTAACATTTATTGTCAGCGATAATACGTAGGCAATAACACAATTGAAGGTATATGAACGAGAAAAGGTGTTGTGGGAAGGGAAGTAAGGTTTCTGTCCAGTTTCTTATATCGCATTGAACATGCTCAGAAACATTAAATTCTTTGCCGCAATTCCTTTCCTTGTGTATAACTTCAGTTACATTTCAATAGGTTGGCAAACTTAATTTCTTATTCATATTAGCATGTAGTATTTTGACAATGTTTAAAAAAAATTTATTGTTCTTGTATCACACTTAAATCCGCTTTAGTAATGTCGTGTATAATTGACTCGATCAATATCAAGTTCTGTTCATTCCAGTTTACGCTCGCCTATTGTTAATTGTATTCGTTATAAAATGTCATATATATTATGTAAAGCATCATCACGCCAAGATGTATGTACTATGTTGCAGTTAATTACGTATTTAAGAGTGACAGCGTGAATGACTGAAATTCCCATTTTTTTGTTCCTCTTTGAAAAAATCGAAATAAAGATTACTTATTCTTTTTCTCTCAATCTGATGCTACTATGTGTGTGTGATTAAGTTTTCGCAGTATTTGCATAGAATAACGCATGTGACATATGAATTAATTAAAACATTTTGAATCATGAATCATTTATTCAGAAAATCGAAATAAAAATAATTCACAAATTGCAAAACATATTGAAGCACTACAGCTATCTATTGTCTATATATCTATGTATCTATCGATATGCTTTAAAATAAAACGGCATTAAAGAGAATTTTGTAATGACATATAAAAATAAAAACTTCCATGACTTCATACTACACTAAAACTACGTAACTACTCAAATTCTATACCCATGAATTTGGAGTATTTTCCATAACCGTCTATGGTTCGATCCTTGCTTTCTTGACCCTCACGCCGTCATCAGTTTCGTAGTCACTGCTGCTGTAAAGCAGATACTCCGGCTCATCTTCAGACGTTCTATAAAATCAAACAATTATTTAAGTTAACTACTTGACTCAATTCTTAAGGTTCAGATGATCATATACATTGGAAGCAAGCTTATCACTCACGAAGATTCCGCTGCGACTGCATTTTTCGTAGCATCAATTGTTCCAGCAGCTGCAGCAGCATTACCACTACTTCCAGCAACCTGGGTTGGAGTTGTTGTTTGTGGATTGGAATCATCAGAAGTAAACGATGAACAGGATGAAGATGAATTTGTCAACTGTGAAGCTATATCGGGTGGTTCTACATTTCCAGATTCCCTTGCGTCTTCTAATCCTAAGTAAACAAATTCGTTTGTTAATATACAACGGATAATTAAAAAAGCCATATCAAATTATATAGGATAACCTTGGTCAACAGCTTCAGCAACGACTTCAACGTTATCGTTCTTCTCCTCAGGTTTCGTCTGGTCATCAAGTATGGGAAGCGGAGGGTCTTCTTCAGCCTGTTTGACTGTGTCCAACTTGGGCTTCTTAGCTTCCACCTTTTCCTTCTCTTCTTCTGCCTGCTTTAAAAACCATTTTTTTGAGTTGCTACTCCTCATTTATCCCCTTAACCGATTTTCTGAAAGACCCCCTGCTAGTATTATGAGTTATTGTATTCTGTACCTGAGTTGTTGTACTCTGAGTTCCAACTGCTTGAAGCATACCCCCCAATACCCTGGGAACAATAGTGATGACTGCTGGCTCATCATGACTAGCTGGTATCGAACGCAATCGGACATCCGTCAAAATTTTCCCATTCCACATAGAGTAGAAGCTATCATGGTCCAACGAGTCCAAGCCCTGTAAGCAATAAAACAAAATATATTCTCATTCTCAAGAAAGTTCTATTTATGTTGCTCCAGTTGAATTAAATGATGTTAAAAATCAAACTATATACCAGAGTTGCTGCAATGTCCTGTTTCAATGCAGCAATCCCATTGTAGTGGTGGTCCAGAAGAGCCACTAAATTACCCGATTTGTTATACTGTATCTTCATTCTAATGCTGCAATTACAGAGTTGACAGTGACAGTGCTACTTAAGACTGAAGACGATTTATTATGATGGCTACTTTGAAGCTGAATTTAATATTACAAACTTTTGAAAAGTTACAAATATAAAATTAGGTCAACCAAGTCTCATACGTCATACGTAGAGCATAGAAGGAATGTAAATACTGAAAGTTCTAGGTCCAGAGATCTAATAGTGAACCAACCGATCCGCTTGCTCGCAAGTTTCCCGACAGCAACATCGGTTCTACGTAATTCACAGAATCTGTGTTCCATGGAAACGTTATATGACCGTTCTTCTATTTTATATTCTAAGGGCAACGAACCACAGGTGGAGGTGATCTATTTCGCTTATGGTATTTTATAAGAATATGTATGGAGTTTAGATATCACATGAAAACTAGAATGTTCCTTGGTATATGGCATGCATTGACACGGTTAATGCAAAAGCAGTTCTTTGACAAACCACTGGAATCGAAATATTAAACCAATCCTTCTATTAAATAAACACATCATCAGTTATCATAATAATATTTACCGTTAAATAAATGCAAAAGCCATTCACAAAGGAAATACTGCGAGTGTTTTGGGATGATGCCGATCTCTATATGGAGGAGATTTACTGCATATAAATTTTATCGCTTGAATAAAATTTTACAGTGCACATCTTTTCTATATATGAAATAGTATGAAAATAAATGATAGGGCTGTTAATTAAAAAGGACGTACAGCAAAATAAAATGTTAAAACTTTGATTCAACAACTCAAAACATTTTTCATATTTATTCGCTTTCTTTTCAAGACATAAAAATGGTATTATTAAAAGTGAGTATTTTTGACAAATTGATTTAGTCGCTTGTTCATAGTTATGAAGAAAGTAACTTAGAAGTTTGAAAGCAAACGATTAGTTCAATGAAGATACTTCTGGAAACGAGCAAAGATTGCACGTGATGATGGCGTGTGTGAACCGTGGCGTGGCGTGTGAACCTATTCGAAGCAAGATGAGTTCCATATCTTTTTTGCTGACTCACAACACACGCAACTATGTGTCCCTATAATGTTTAAAAATGTTAAAATCAAAGTACGGTAACGACATGCTAGTTTATGCATGGAATCTGGTCTTCATATTCGTTCATGCTCTGTTCATCAATTTGAATCGAACCATGATGATGTCGGAACTTCCGACTGCAATAAGTTCGTGTTTTTCCTATCTGACTCGGAAGGTATACACGAAATTATTGCAGGCTTAATCTTAAAGACAGGCTAAAAGCATGTTGAGATTTGCATTACGTGGAAGTTGTCTGTCAATATCTTCGTTTGACTCTAATGGTAACATATTTGTCATTTGCACAAATCTGAGCCTCCACCCCTCTTCCTCATGGTCATCCAATCTGGCTGTTTAGGGTATAGAGGAATACTTTCTAGACACACATTTCATATACACCATAATATATGTAAGTACACCATACATCATTATTGTTCAAATGTAATTTCAGTCAGAAAATGTAAATGTGTACCCAACTAAGAAATAAAGCCTAAAAAATACATTGAATAATATTTCGCAAACGTAAAAGAAACCTGATTGAAATTTTGTTTGGCACGTCAAACTTGACATATAAATGTATATGAATATCTTATGCTATTAGAATTAAATTAACTAAATGTGAAAAGTCCAATTCATTTTTTTTTGTAGTTTTGTGTGTCATTAGAAGTCATCCATGCAATTTCATTTCTTATGATTGATGATGGGTTATGTCTTACGTAATCTAAGCATCGCCAGTCATTGGCAATTGGCATGTAGCATTATTATTTTTGCCAAGCATTCCATATCAATTGGTATGGAAAGTGGGTAAGTTGGCTGCAAGAA
>JAANSM010003352.1:0-13055 GCA_036850725.1 Orchesella villosa | reverse complement strand
ATAGAATGCTCTATAATACGAATATAGACCGGACTATAAAAAGCGTGAACTGCAATCGAATTTTGGAAAATGCCTGCATTATTACGTAGCTGAATGTGTTCAGCAAGTTATAATTCTACCAAGTTGTCTGTCTGTCTGTCTGTCTGCCTGTCCGTCTGTCCGTCTGTACATACTCTCGTGGTCACATACATCAACCGATTTTGACCAAATTTGGTATATAGGTCTCCTCAAGGGCTCTTCAGAGAATATTTTTCAGCCAACTCGGTCGCGCGCTTTAAAAGTTATGCGCGCGCAAACATAAAAGTCGTCCGATTTGCCTGAAAATGAGTATTTAGGGGTAATGCGAGATGCTGAATCGAATGGTTACAGTAATATGCTTTCATTGATCTATATGATCAATATAATTTATTCATATGATTAATATAATTCATTAAAATGATGAATATTATCAATATAATTCAGTCAAATGACCAATATTATCGATATAATTCAGTCACATGATCAATATTATTGATATAATTCAGTCATAGGATCAACATTATCGATATAATTCAGTCATGTGATCAATATAACCAACCTATTCAGCTACGTCTTTCAGTCCACTTACGTGGCTTTTATTATAACTTGATTATAGAACGATTTGAATAGAATAGAATAGAGTCTTTATTAACGGTATGATTGGTATCAGTTACAATTAAGCAATTTTGGTCTCCCTACCATAACACTGATAGCACCGACGGTGTTTTGTCTGTTGGATTCAATCAAAAATTGTAAGCAGAAAAGTGAAGAGGAGTGCCGTTTTAATAAATGAAATAAATGAATGAAAGCACACTTGATAAAGTTGGGGGTTGTTGTTGTAGAACGTCAATAAGAGAATTCAGGGTGTTAAGGTCCATTGATGTGTTGATAGGTGTCCATTGATATTTGTCCATCAAGTTGATATGACTTAACACACGGTTGTTGTATCGCCGAAAACTGTAGTTGGTGGAAGATTGATGAATCTATAGAAATCATCATTGGGATTAATAACGCATGGAGTTAAAGTCGGCGTAGTACACGAGAAGGCAAACCATGGCTTTATCTGTGCCCTTATTACTAAATAGATTAGAAATCCAATTAGGATACTGATCAAAAGGTGCGTTTGAAATTGTTTGAAATGACAAATAGTTTTATCGGATGTACATCCCTCAAAAATAAATTCGGATGTAATTTTTTAATAAAATTTTAAAATGGAAATTTAATGGGAACAGATTAATGTAGCAAATCGTGTTATAGAAGGAAGGACTAAGGGTTATAGAAGTTAATTGATACGAGTAAGTTTGTAGCTTAATCGGAATGAAAAACGTCATTCTAACGGAGTTTCTACGAAAGTTACAAGTGGTTAACAAGTGGAGCCTTGTAGCATGGAGATAAGTTAACACGGTCAATAGCAAGATCAAATTGTCGCTGTAATAGAGTTTGTCTTAAAATTTATAGTTCATGTCCTAATTTATAAGGACTAAATACGAAAAGTTAAGAAACCATGACGGCAATCAGTTAAAACTGATAAACGAGCGTTAAAACGAGCTAACGAAGCTAAAAACAAGTAAAGTCGTAGTGATTGACGGTATGACTCAGAAAGTTGATCTTCATCTCTTGAGTCAGCTTCAAGGTATTTGAAGATTTCATTCAATTCATTAACTGCAATATTGTAGTCTTTACCTTCTAAGGTTTTAAAATCTCCTAAAATTTCAGAATTTTGAATTACCCCTACTTGCATACGAGCAATGTCTGAGTTTATGGAATCGAATTAGTATGAGTTATTCTAATTTAAAAAGTTGTATACTTCGAAACCTTGAAGAGGTCGTCCCAGACCAGCAGCTAAGAGGGCTTGTCTGCAAGCACGAGTCTTTTTATGTTTAAAGTTATTGAAGTTAATAGAAAAGTGAGGTAAATCAATGTTACTAAAAAATGTAGCAGGAAGGTCCAATTTAAAGAGGTCTAGTCGTTGTCCAATGTAGCAAAGCGAATTCGTAATTTCTGGCATAACAACACAACCAAAACTAGCATTATTTACCCGTAGAGGTGTGTTTATACAGTAATGTTGAAATAGGCTGTTATCGAAGTCAACATTTTGCGTAAAGCTAAAAATATGTGTGAAAAAAATTGGTACAGTCCTTGTAGATAATAGGCAATATGGTCGTTTCAACAAATAGTCCGTCCGACACAATCACGTCTAGCTCGCACCAGGTGAAGGATAGGAAGGATAATAGTAGAAAGACTGTTATTGACATTGTAATGTCTAGTGGTCAAGGAAGCGAGTGAATGACAATTTGATTATTGAGTTATTGAACCATCAAAATGATGCGATGCAAATAATTGAATTATTGAGTATTTCCTCAAAGGAGTTAAGTATATTTAGAATGTGTTCTAAATATACTGTATGCAAGTTAGTTGATGACAGGCTTAAATACGGTGAGATGATGTGATCTAAAGTTGTCGTGTTTTTCATGAAAGGGAGATCAAAGTCACTCAAGGAGGACCTTAGGGATTTAAAGAAGTTCGCCATAGGAAATACTAATTATGGGTGGATAAGTATTAGGAAATTATGGTATAACCGCATTTACCACTAATGCTAATGGCATAAGTATTGCAAAACTGTTGGAACTTACAGGTACGGACAAAATTACAAGTGCGGACAATTCAAGCACGCATTACAATGGCAGCGATAAAGGAAAACTTCTGAAACTTGCTAACAATGTTAATATGCATCAGTTTAATCTACTCTGAAAACTACAAGCGCGGACAGTTCAAGACATTTGAGTAATGGCATGGAAATCAGAGGAAAACTCTTGACACTAGGTGGCAATGTTAATATGCATCAGTTTAATGAAAATGTCGGTTTAAAAAAATTTGATTGTTTGATTGATGCAGATGTGGTTGCAGCTCACGAAGCAATACTTAATAGGGGATTATATCTTATATAGTTATCTGATGCATCCACTGTGCACTACAACACTCGAGCCAATTTCACAAGTCCATTGCCATTGTCTATCATTCTTGCGGTGCTTAACAGTGCAAACTACTAGGAGAAATATAACAAATCTGGCTACGGCTTAGGCCATGACAATATTGCTAGATTGAGAGCCACTGTGGACGGAAATGAGCTCAGAGAACACGATGTTGAGACTGGCGAAATGAGAACATGAGTACTGGTTTAGCCAGTTTTGATAATTTGAATGAGAATTTGCAATCTCACGGGATAAACCTTTCTCAGTTCATCAGTAGTTGATTCGCTTTTGTAATAAATCTTAAACCAAGTAATAAAACCAAGTAATCAAGAGAAGCAAAGAAGCACCAACTTCAACCTTAACGTTTCTGCGTCTCATGCAAAATTCTAAAGATCGACCGCAGGAATCAAAACTCGTACATTAAAATAGACGAAGCGGAAATTGCATCACGCGCAAAGTGCATTTGTGGGGAGCATGCTATTTTCTCCGCAGTGATTGCTGCTAATGAATGCATATCGTTACTACACAATTATTATTGTGAACATCAACAAGACAGTCTGCAGCAAAAGTGGGTCACTAGGTTGAGTTTTGGATATTAAAGAAATGGCGTGTGACTATTTTGATTCAATCGGTCTCTCACCTCAGACATATGGAATAGAGCCTCCTTTCCCAGTTAGATTTCAAAGTAGAATTTGCTTGCAAAAGTACAATTCAAACTCGTGTTCGCTTATTGTACTTTTCTGGTGGTATAACAGATTGCTTAAGCATTCGCCAAAGAAAATACAAGAGTTCGTTTTACCCTAGAAAATTTATCGTACAATGAGTGCCTTGTAAATCTGTTTTCTGAACCAGTTTTGGAAACATATTGCAAAGCGCCAAAAGAACAACATTTTCGCCGTTTATTTTCATCTCAGGTTTGCAAAGTGAAAAAGAATATCATGACGTTCAAGTCTAAAAATCGCAAGTCTCTCAAAGATAAGTTCCAAGCCATTCGTCAAATTCTTGCATACCATGTTTCCTAAATTACATTGAATCTGTTTTCCCTATCACAAGAGTGTCAACCCTATCACAATCACAATTGTCAACCCTATTAGATCTAGCCTTAGATTATAAATATGTTTAATATGGTAATGAGTGGTTTTTTCAACATTCTGGAGTAGAAATGGGCAATATTGCCAGCGTTATGGTCGCCAACATAACTGTCTTCAAAGAAATTAGTGAAATTTTTATGAGCCAAAAAGAAATAGTTTTTTACAAAAGATTTCTAGATGATGTTTTCTTAATTATTGATTGCACTGAGCTTTTGGACACAAAAAACTGGCTTAACGGGATTTTAAAACATAAATATTTAAAATTTACTCACGAAACTAACGAAACATCCATTAATTTTTTAGATACCAGTGTGAGCCTTAAGGGATCAGAGTTAGAGATTACAATTTATAAGAAACCCATGTCCAAACATCTATTTCTCCAAGCTTCATCAAACCACCCAACGCATCTAAAGAACTCATTATTCTATTCACAAGGTTTGAGAGTAGTGAGGATATGCAGCTCTTTTTCTGACAGAATAAAAAATTTAACAAATCTCTACCAAAGATTTCAACAAAGGTGGTATAGTGACAAGGTACTCTATGAAACTTTCCTCAAACTATTATATAAAAAACGCTCGGAAGCCCTCCTTCCAAAACAAAGAATATTGAAAGACTACATACAATATAATGAACCTGAAATCCACAATAAATGCATACTCACAACTAAAAATGCTCACCTACAGTCAAACAATGTAAAAGATCAAGACATATATACAATATTCCCTTTCTATAACAACATACCAAAATACAGTAGCACAGTAAAAACGTGCATTAATTCCCATATGATGAAGCTAGCCAGTAGTGAATACAAAATACATGTTGAAGATATGCATTTACGTGTAGTGTTCTCACGAGTAGCTAACATGAAAGAAATGCTCGCTCCATAACACTAACATTTTATATTTTATTTATTTATTTATTTAAGTCAACATTTGGCGTCCCGCCCAGGGTCATTATGCCAAATGGGTTTATTTTACATTCATGTACAATAAAAGGAAGAAGTAAAATAAAAATATACGTGTTTCTTGTCAAGGTAGTAGTTTCTGGGTGCAAACCAGCTCTTCTGACTTTGTATATCTAATGATAGGTACAGGTTTGGTAGTATCATGGTACAGGTATTAAAAGGTATACAACAAGTTTGTTTGTGAATTCATATTTATACTTATACATAATACAGTGTGTGCATGGTATATTATATATATTGTATTGCATAGAGTAGTTGTGAAGGTACGTGCTTTGGTTATGAGGCATACTGCAGTATTGTGTGTCTTAGAGGTAATAGGAAAGGTAGAGTGTGTATAGGAAAGAGAGATAAGACCTTATGAGTTGCTTTTCTTTGCATACTCATTTTGGTGTCCATTCATACATACGCGTACTAGGATACCATAGATATTTAAGGCGTTTATCGCCACCTAGCTTTATTGGATGTTGTATTCATCATTCATACTTACATTACAGCGGAAAGGAAAGATGAAGAGGAAAAAGTCAGCACAATATACAGTTGTTCTCATGTGCCATCGCTTGTGTTATACAGCCTACATATTGAGTCTAATACCTCCTCTATATTCTTCATATCACATTCAGATTGTACATTTTTGCTTAGCCTACTCTGTATAATATGTTGTTTCATTAGTTTACAAAACATTTTTGTTGTCTTGGCGTTTCGTATGAGCTCAGGGATTCTGCTCCAGACTAAGGTATACTCATACTGCAGTTCAGTGCTGCATTTACTCTTATTGACTATTTCATATCATATCATCACTCGGGTCTGACAACGTTCAATAGCACATTCATTCACAATATTCAAGAAGTATGCTGGTACGTAGTTTAGTCTTGATTTAAACGCAAGTATACACTTTGATAGGTGATGCAGTTCTTGTATAGTAAGCCACTCCCACTCCTCTACATTGTTACTATCCTGGACGACGATGTTATATGCGTCTCTGAGTATCTTGTTTATTGGTTGTAAGGCTTTCTTTGTAGCTTTACCGTAAATGCAGCACATGTATTTAACGTTAGACAGGATGAGTGCTTCTGCCAATATTTTGAGCTGCTGGGCTGTGAGTTTAGTTTTCATAGCCCTTAATGTCCACAGGAGTTTACCACACTTTTTCACTACATTACTGATATGGTCATTACATGTATAAAGTTGGTCTTTCAGTAGCCCAAGACTTTTGATTTTTGTAGAGGTGTGTATGCTCTGGCCATTTATTTCTATACTTATATTTTTAGTTAGGCTTATGTCTGCTTTCTTGCAGTGGAGTAGTAGCTTAGTTTTCGTTGGGTTTATTTTAAGGTCGCTCTCCTCATACCATTCAGCTATATGCTCCATTATGCACTTTATTTCGTTGATACTTCCAGCTACGTCTTTCTTATTGATCTTAAATACCATCTGGCTGTCATCCACATACAACACAATAACTTGTTTGGCATACTTTATACATAGGTCATTTATATATAACGCGAACAGTTTGCCACTTAGGCATCCTCCTTGAGGAATACCTCTAACTGTGATTTTGACACTAGATTTTCCTGTTTTGTTTTCTACATACTGCGAACGACCTTGCATGTAGCTCATGAACCATCCAGAGTCAATGTTGTATGCTTCTAACTTTTCACCCTCAAACTCCCTATTGATTGTGTCAAATGCTTTCTGCATATCATACGTCGCTATAGCACATATGCCGTCTTCTGATAATATTTGGTTAGTTTCATGATATACACATAGCTCAGCTAGTTCGGTGTTGTGGTGAGGTCTAAATCCAAACTGATAAGGGGATAATATATTATTTTCAATCACGAATTTTTTTAATTGTATGTATATGCATTTTTCCAATAGTTTCGCGATGACAGGTAGTATTGATATGGGGCGATAATCATTTAGAGATGTGGGATTAGGCTTCTTAAGTATGGCGACAATTTTTGCAATTTTCATTTTCCACGGTATATTATTATTAGAGATAGTAGAGTTGAATAGCTTTAGCGCTTGCGAGCAGAAGTTGTCACAGTGAATTAAAATATCTATCATCTTATTGCATATGCTCGAACTGTCTAATGAGGTATACATACTTATACTTTGATACCCATACTACGACTATGGTTGTACCTGAAGAAACTGTTTATTTATACTTCGTTTAAAAACAATGTGTTTTAAAATTGAAAACCTGTAACCTTATTAATTTAATGTTTATATAACGGTGAGTAATCTATTATTACTACAAACACAATATTTACTATTTACTATAAAAAGCAATGTGACAAAAACAAAATTTGAGTGGAAACATGTAAACATATATTTTAATTTGTTTTTCCTTCATTTATCATTGTAAAAAATTTTTATTGTAATTTTAAATTACAGGCCTGATGAAGCACTGTAATATGCGAAACCGGTAGCCAATAAATAAAGGTTGAGGTTAACAGTATTCACGGAGACAAATCACGATTTATTTATTTTTGATCACCGTAATTTAATCATCATGGATCAGGTTAACTTTATAACCTTGGTTAAATTTGCACGCTCAGCCACTGTATGAATCACAACCATCAAGTTCAGACACCTGAACCTCAAACAACCGAAAACCGTTTTCCTGATTTACTGACTTTGACTGGGGAAGAAAATGGAGACCGTTCAAACCGTTCTTACAAAAACGGTTTGAACGCCAACAACTACGAGAAATTATCATCAAGTGAATCTGAAGAGGATGACGAAAATGATACAATTGAAGAATTTTATTCACATACTACGGATGTGTGTCAGAACCCAAACCCATTTTGATCTATGTGGATACTGCTTTATAATTTTGCACTTCGCAGGAGCAAACTGGTTTCCCGACAATAGATTTTCAATTTACGATTCCAAAAGCGCATGCAAAACAGATTCGAGAACTTGTTTTCGTATTTTACACACTGCTATGGCACTGCAGCGCAAAACTGTGGCATGGATCAATGTCCCGATCATTTTGTAACGATCTGCTGTAACAAAAAATTAGTGTTCTACAGAAGTATAAAATAAGGCAAGTGATTCTTTTACAAAGGATGTGGCCGACATGTAGGACATCGCGTATACATCGTGGAAGCACTGCATTCAACGCAAAACTCTATCCCAATCATCAATAGAGTCAAATAAACTTTATTGTGGTGTGAAGGCAGTCCAAGACTATGGATATCCAGTCATGTGTTATCATTGGCGAACACTTCGTAACCACGTCTGCAGAATATATGAGTTTGATGCCAGTGGAGATTCATCACACTTTAATAAAACGACTGGTACAGAATCATGGTTGAATATGTGAAAGAATGCAAATCAGTACCTATTAAAATTGATGATGACGAAGAACAGGCTAGTAGTAACGAGTTTGACATAAAAACAAATTTAATCAAGCAAGTATATTCCGGCAAAGAAAAACGACCTCCTCTTGTGACTCTACATCAGGCTGCCGAGCACATTTGGAAAACTGCCAAAGTTTTTGAAATCGACAATGAATGGAAGCACACTCCAATACAATGGCCATAGACCTTCCTTTGATGGGTGAAATGAGGACGACAATTAGCAATTTTACCAGCGCAATAACACGCAACTCCAGTTTTGAAACATTTTATGGGGGCATTCTGACACTTTCAAGATCGAGACGACTATTACGCAATAAGGGATTTCGACCACTTCAACCCATTTACTTGCAAAAACTGCAAAATTGCTGGGGCTCAATACACCAATCATATATAGATGCTGCGCATATTCAATTTTATAAGTCAGCAAAAATCTCCCAAAAAAGCTCGAAGTTGTTTAAATTGAAGCTTTGGAACTTTGCCGTTTTCAGAAGGAAGCATTTAAGCCACGTTGCTCATGATGCAAAGCAACATTGTAACAATATTTTTGTCTTCGTATTTTCAAAACACTTATCGAATGACGCCTGCCTCTGGGCGCGACGCCCATAGGCAGGAAGTCTCGTTTTATGGGCATATTTCAACAGTGAAACGATTTGTGCGTATTGTAACACGAACTGGTATTGAAAAATATCGATTGCATGATTTTCTTTAAGCATTATTAATTTGCAGGCATGTTGAGCTTGTTTTTCTTAGTATGTTCAACAGGTAAACTCATTGTTTAGCATGTGTAAGATTATATTTCCCAAAGCTTTATTTCCGGAGCTGCAGAACATTTACACTACAATTCACACCCATTGGCAAACACGAAACAACCATGGAATTTGCAGGTGGTATAATGTTTGGTTTTTTGAGCATGTGTCCAATTTTATTGAGCCAAACATGAGAGAATTGCCGAATGGTTATGAAGAGGCCATGGCGGAATTTAACTATTCAATAACTTGGGAAGGAAAAACAGTTTTCTTTTATTTTTCGTTTTGTGGCCTTCAAGTTTCGATTCTAGATGTGCGCACTGTTAATATTTCATTTGTACCGTATTAAGTTTCAAGGATTCAAATATAAGTGATTTTGATAATAAGGGAATTCATTATTAGTCGGATAAATTACAAAGAATCCCAAAGCAAAGGACCTTATTGTATCTCTCGGTATCTACGAGTACGTTCGTAGTGTTTTCTGATACTTCAATTTCCATTATGATCGTTGTACTTATTTAATAAATCGTAGTACTTCATTCTAACCAGACGTTGACTAGTCAATTAATATGTGCCTTTTATGTGTCCAATTGCTCTTTCGAATTATGTATTGTAATTTATGCCTATTTATAGTGAAACCTTTCTGAAGCCGAATTTGTGTGGTAGTGGTGTTTTTGCTGAACACCCCATTACTTTTTCAACACTGAAATCCTTAATTTATATCAATTTCCCTTTCTTTTCCGTTATTTTTTTACAACAGTAGTATGGCATGTGTGATAGTGATATGTAAATTTAACTTTAAATATGTTTATTTGCAAATGAATGCCATTATTATTCCCATTTACCCCCGAACTTATAATTTGATTCTAAATTTGTTCATGAATGTAGGATGCAGATAGGTATTTTCAGAAATATTTTTACTAAAATAAATTCAGTTTCACGAAACCACGTCGGTAATAGCCGTTTTTATTCTGAGTAACTCAGATTCTTGTTGAGTTCAGTTTGAGTTTCTGATGGAGATAATGAACCCTGATATTATTGTTGTTTGCTTTTGCGGAGACTGCGAATTTCGACCAGGGGCGTATTGATATTTTTGATGGAAATTGCAATTTTTAGGACAGCTGATACTTCTGAACATGGGCGCAGCTACATGGAGGACATGAGCACATTGCCCTTCCACTCTGAAAAATGTCCTCCCAGTCTGAAAATATGTCTTCCTAAAAATTATAATGCCAAAATATATGTTTGACCTAGAAAACCTTAAAAATTTAAACATTTTATTGTTTTAAGTGTGGTTTCTGGTTAATAACATGAAAGGAAATGGAATATGATCCGAAAATCACTTGTGAACGGAACTTAAAGAGAAACAAAATCTTTAGGGAAAAGTCGTGACATTCCGACTTCTTTCGGATTCCGTGCGTGCGATCAGCCTCCCTTTACCAGCGTAGGAAAGGCCCTGAATCTACAATAAAGGAACGAGCGACCTGCAAAATAACCAAAATTCGGGATAGTCTGGATCGGATTTAAAAGTTAAAGGCACTATTACTTTAATTTGTTTTCAAAATTTTAAATCATCCAGCATATCACACTCGCCCAATAGCTCTGTTACGATTTGAAATAAACTATGCATTTTATAGCCTAAGCGCATTTTTTGATACAACTAAATGAACTACCATGGCACATAAACTTTAAAATCACTGATTGATTCTATATTGTGCATCTGCCTCATACCAATTTTTTACTACTTAACCGAACTGTCGACTTCTTATATTATTTGCCACGGACGCCATTTCCTCAACAGAATACACGGTTTCAAGAGCCAAAAAATCTCGCTTTGCAGAAAGGAGCTTTCAAAACATCATACAAAATTTCCAAAATTATGAAATGAAGTTTCGAATTTCCCAAGAATTCACTAATAAAGCCCAGTTAAGCATTTATCGAGGAAAAATTATGCCTGGTGACAGAGGGAACGTGCACTCACCACATCCAACTTTATTGAAAATGATTGCATTATCCATAATCCTAGTATCGATCATACATCAATGAGAAGTGAAAATATTTACCTAAATACACTTTGGTTTACATTAATTGTTTGAACCCCAATTTCAGAAAATTAATATTATCCTTGCTCTTATTTCGTATTTATGTCCTCCCAGTCAAAACTTCGTAGCTGTGAATTGAATAGCTAGCTATGCTTGTGAATCACCGAAATGAAGATTTTAGGATTGCGAAACTAATTGTTACGAATTGAGGAACGTTTAGGGGAGAAAAGGAAATTGTAAACTTGTAATTTCTGTGACTTTATAACTTGATCTCTAGTTTTGTATTTTTAAAGTGTATTTTATCTTAAATAGCTAAACCTATCGAAACAGTGAGAACCTAAATTTGGCAAAGCCCAGCTACAACCGTATACCAAGTTAGTTTAGCCAACCTTTCTTAAATAAGTATTATTTTATCTTAACTAGCAAAACCCATAGAAGCAGTGAAAAACCAAATGTTGGCCGGCACCGCATACCAAGTTAGTCTAGCTTACCTTTCTTAAAAATGAATTATTTTATCTTAAATAGCAAAACGCCATGGAAGCAGTAAAAAACCAAAAGTTAGTTAGCACCGCATACCAAGTTGCTTTAGCTTACCGTCCTTAAAATTAAACTATTAGTTTATCTTAAATAGTGAAACTCAAGTAAAACGGTACAGTGCCATTAAGCTTGAATTGCAGCGCTGACAAAAACGAACACGCGAATTTAGCTTGACTACCGTACCTTTCTTAAAAGTGAATTATTATTTTATCGCAAATAGGAAAACTCAAGTAAAAGGGTATAGTGCCAGTAAGCTTGAATTGAAGCGTCGACAAAAACCATTAAACGAAAATTTAGCTTGAATACCATACTCTTAAAATTGGATTATCAAGTCAAGATCAAAAAATCCAATGTGCTAATTGGTAATAGAAAGGACATGATGTCCTTGCGTGCCCAAACGGCAATAGAATTTAGTGTAGGGGTTCTAGATTTCCCCAGACGGGCGAAGGAAAAGGTAATTTGGTAAACAAAATCCCAATATTCTCACTCTTAACCCCAACAGTTTTAAAATGGCATTTTGTAGTTTTGCCTAACGGAAATATATTTTATACCATATAACCAATAATTATTATTGTTATCTTAGGTTAGGCGCGAGAGCTTACAGACATGGCTCGGCCGGTTGCCCTAGTCAAATGTTAACTGCTTGATGCAATAAAAATGCTACAAGAGCAAGCTAGGAGCGAAACACTAATAACTTTCCAGCTACTTGTCATACCAATCCAATGCAGTCTCAGAGTCCTTTAGTGAGCCAAATGTTTTTCTAATTATTCAATCAACACCTTTAGTCATTAAGCAGTGTATATTATTGACTCATAAGGATTACCCTTAAAAATTGACATTTGCACCTTTTTCAACGCTGCAGCTGCAACAAATTTTTTCTCAGGATGTGTTATACACCCTGGTCAAAACTTAGATACAAATTAGTATTTTCCATTCAACAGAGCTAATAAAAAAACCTATATAGTCATAGCACGACAGGCTGCTGTGGTCTCCGGCTGACAGAACCGACCAAGTAAGATAATGTATGACGAACGATGATAATATATTAGTTTATTGCTCTGGAGATTTCACACCTTGTCAACATTTTTTAACGTATACTACGTACAATGAATATACTACTTATATGTTATGATCTTGTGATGGGATATGCAGATATATATACAGAAGTAAGTACAGTAGATGATTTAAACTTATTTATTTCAAGATTGATTGGCCATAGCCCTTACAACCAGTTTGTATATCAAGCTTTTGTTACATTTGCTTGAACATATTATGTTATTACTTACAATTGATCAATATTATTTGTTCTGTTTTCTAACA
>JAANSM010003351.1:0-13055 GCA_036850725.1 Orchesella villosa | reverse complement strand
AGGAAAGGAAGGGTAGAATCCCAAGAAGGACTCGTCCCATCCCAAGTCAAGTCCCGGTCATTGCTTCCAAAATGGACGACTCCATTTTTTTCTTCCTTCTTCCTCATCCATTTTCCAGATCCAACCTCAAAACAACCTTCCACCTACCAAAAACAACCTTCCTACCTACCTAGCTAGGTCGAGGCACAAAGAAAAAACCAGTTCATTCCAGGAAAATCCAGTTTACCCACCACTTTCACTTTCTTTTCCAGGATCTCTCTCCTTCTCCTTCCATATACTTTAGCATAGCAAACAAATACCCACTCACCGTTGCACTGTGCACCTCTTTCGCTCTCTCTCTTTCTCTTGTCAAGTTCCCATTAGGATAAAAGAGAACTCTTCCACTTCCTGAATGTACAAAAAACAACGTGAAATCTGAACCTAAAAACTGATATTGAATCTCTTTTCCAAACCAAGCCATTTCACTCCAGCTCCAGCATATAACACTACCTGTCTCCCTATATAAATGACAGAAACCTGATTTCCCTCAAAACTCAGCTTGACTTTCTCTCTCTCTCTCTCTCCTTCCGAAACCCATAGCTGCTTCGGAGGAAGGAGCACTCCTCATCAAGTCTAACACAACGTGACATGCTGATATCCTGATATTGATGATGCGTAAAAAGAGGGCAAGAGAGTAATACCCGGAAAAGAAATGGTATTCTCCTTTTTTTCTACACACACATTCCATCCACATCCTTCTTCCCTCTTCTTCTCTCTTTCTTTTTCACACACACTTTTTCCTTTTTGTCCTTTGCTTGGCCTGGCCTATCCTCATTTCCTCCTCACAGTTCGTTACCATCCTGAGAAAGGGCATTGCCCCAGCTGAGCCAGTGCAAAGCACGCTGCTCCAACCTCCAATGACTCCAACGACTCCACAAAACCCAATCTATCAGATCATCACCAACATCTAACCATTTCAACGTGAGCACATAGAGCTTCTCTCTTCCCTTTTCCCCTTTTTCCTTAAGTCCACATTTTAAACTGAAAGTCCATCCTTCCAACCTTAGTCCCAAACACTACTTTGACTCTCTTTTCCCCTTTCCTAACGGTTCTTGTCGTAAAAAGGGAGCTCTGCTGAAGCTGTGAAGCTTATGCTATACTTAATATTACCATTTATTTTGCTCACATTTCACATCCCATCACATCATCGCTCACTGACAAATAATACACAAGTTGAATTCCTCCTTTTCTAAATTCTCATTTCTAACGGACATTTTTATTGTACCTTCTTCCCATCCTCATAATATTGTTTTGGTATCGCCCAAGAGAACAATCACCTTCTGCCCTGAAATGTAGAGCCGTAAACTCATCATCATCATGATCATCATCACTTTGTTTATGTGTATTCGTATATAGCATAGCATGGCTTCGTTTTGGCTTTCCTTTTGCAATATGCGAAAAATGAAAGAGGAGGAGGCGAAGAGGGCGAGGCACTCACTCACTCACACATGTGCGTATCGCATCCGCACGTAAAAAATGTAAAGTAAACGGGAATCGTCATGCAAAAAAAAGAAGTGTGCGTAAAAAAAGCTGTTGTAGGAGGAAAGAATGCAGACAAACAGAGAAGGAGAAGGCAATGCACTTCACTTCATGTGGTTTCATATAGGAGAGCAGTTTAGAGGCAGAGAGCTCAGCTCTTCATCGTCTTTTTACTTCCGCACGAGGAGTTTGTAGTTGCATAACGGGATGGTTCTCTTCTTATAACTGTTGTCCATTGCACTATAACAGAAAGTATGCTCAAGTATCAACGTCCTTGCACCAAGGGCCTTGGCTTGGGTCTTGGGTTTGAGCTGAAGACTGAAGAGCTCATCACATTATAATAGAATGATGCTCTCTCTCTTTACTTCTATACTCCTGTGATCATGGGGTTATTAGGAGTCGACAGCCGACATGTAAGAGTTTGTTGAGCTGATGCCTCCGATATTATAAGGCTGTAAACCTTTTGTGATAGAAAAAAAGGTTCATCATCATCATATCAAACTGCATTTTGGGATCATATCAGTTCATTCAGCTTAAAGAGAGAAAATGTGATTGAAAATGGGAATGATGACTCTTCTATAGAGTCAGTTTGAGGTTGGGATGTTGGGAGCAAACTGCAGTTGAGGACGTTGATCATAACTGTAGTGCATATTGAAAACCTTAATATATATATTTATAATGCAATGTCCTGCCATTGCACTGTGCACTCCCTTCTTAGAATTGTTTAGCGGGTGGGACGTGTGGGTAGCCAAAAATGTAGGCTAATTTTGAAAGGATAAAATGAGAGCTTCGACCACGACCAAACATAGATTCATAGATCTACACCAGGTTTTATTTTAGCGTTGTTTGATGCTCTTCTTCTTTTGTCCGTTGACTTTTATAAGAGACCTCCTGATCTGATCCCATTTCCGGCCTTTGACTCTCCCCACTTTTCCGTTAAGTTTTTATGGGGATTCCTCGGAGCTGACCGCATTCTTCTTGGAACTTGGACGGGGATGATGATGATGATAAAGCTTGCAATCACAATCAGCATGAATTGAACTCTCCTGCATCCCGTTTCCTTTTCATTTTTTGGGGCTATACCCGGCTATTGAGCTTCAGTTTTTGTTATAGTTTGGATATGGATGAAAGTGTCACTGACTTAGGAAGACGCCGTTAATATTATGCAAATTAGGAAGAATATTTTCATACTTTGAATCAAGATGCAAATTTTGTTGACTTCAACGTCAATATTAATTTCGATGCTCTTTTATAAAATGCTTTGTGTTTTTTAGGAAGAGGAAACAAATGAAGATTGGTGATGATTATTGGTGATGCTGATGATGGCGACGCTCCCCAAAAATAAATATAAAATTCAGTTCATTTCAGGTTGTCCAAATGTTAGTAGAGCAGGCCAAAAAAAAAAGTATCCCAGAAAAGTTTAATTATCATGTTAAAATGTTCACAAGAAAAGAAGGATATATTTACAGAATAGCACGGTGATTTGTCAACGAGTTCACAAGTGCAGTGTACTCTTCGACTGTTGACATCATTTGAGCGTGATGTGTGATGTGATGATAATTTGAGGTGACTTTTTTTGGGATGGGACGCTCCATTTGAACACGTGCTAATGTTTGTTCAAGACTGACTCTTGCTTGTCGTTGTAAAAAAACGGAGGCAAAGCAAAAAGCAAATAAAAAGTTATGGAACGCGAACGGAAAGAAAATTTAGAGCGTATTATTATTATTTATTCATTGAGGACAATGCCTTTGTTTGGGGACATGATCCGAATAATATATGCCCCATTTGAAATACAAATGCAAATACAAAAAAAATAAGAATTATCGTGATTCATTCACAGTCCAAGACAAGTCCACTGAACTGGAGTGACTTTTGACCTGGAAGGAAAAAGAGAGGAAATGCAAACAGTGAACGAAGTCAACCTAGATGAAATGAACTCTGCGTATGCATGCGTGGCGTCGAAGTCGAGCTACGCATAATGTTGTTCTCCATTGAAATGTGCATTGCATTGAATGTTGAAATGTGTGTAAATAAAAAGGATTTTTTCTGGGTCTGCCAGACAACGCCCACGCTAAACCTGTCAAAAGTCAAAGCTTCAAAAAAATATATATGGATATGCATGTCAGAAAAAAGCATAAACATCAAAGAGCTTCAACATCATCATGAATCATAACACGAGCTTAGAGCTCTGCCGGCGGCCCCATTCTTCAGCAGTCAATATTCCTATCATCATAATTTACATGAGCATCGAGTCGAGCAACATAAACTTATGTATATATCCTTGTTTATGTGTTTGTTTGCCACTTCTTCACAACCAGCCGCAAATTCTGATGAAAGTGTCATCGACACCAAAACAACCATACTTTTTGGCCCATCCACTAAACTCTTCTGCTCTCATTAGGTGTCATTAGCACATGCCAAATTCCGAAGTAAAACATTGTCACTAAAATTCCTATTCTTCTACAGAGCTAAAAACTCAACAAGGATATTTTTGTCAATAAAATAAAACCTAGCCAACAATACCTAAACGTTTTCAGTGAACTCACAAAAACATTTTTTTAAACTCTGAATGAAACACAAAAATAGCAAATCTAAACCATGCAAATCTTGTATAGCAAAAAGCCCCACAAAAATTGCACGTTGCAAAAACTCGCGAAAAAATGCGAGTCTTCTTTATCCTCCTCCTCTCCATTCATTCTTCCTGAATTCAAGCAACAAACACGACGACAACTTGAAGAGAACGCAAACGATTTGAAGAGCAGAATCCAAATGAGAAGCTTTTTAGCAAGGAACCCCTCGTTTATATACAACTCTTTCAGAGAGCTCTCTCAACATCAACAGCAAAGCAAACTGTTATATTATATTCCGTTTTCGCAACAAGCTCCTCGCAATTCCCTTGCTTCTCTTTGAGTTGGACTGGCTTCCCAAAAAGAGGAGAATCCACCAACCATGGTTGCTTCTGAAGAGAGGAGTATGGTTAGAAATGGGAGCATTTGGATGAGCACAATATTTGTCGAGGGTGGGGTTGCAAGGCAATATCCTTGTGGAGTCTCGATACTCGAGCAAAACTTGTGTGTGCAGCATACGCTTTGTTACATTAAATGATGAGGATTTTAGCTTGCAATGTACAATATATAACCCTTTTTTCAACTTGTCACTTGACTCTCTCTCGCACCAATGTTTTTTGGTTGCAAGAGGAAAACCCACTGTATTTTTCATAATGGACTCGGCCATAGCTTCGCTTTGTGTTTCTTAGTCGCTTGCAATTTGAGTGGAGTTGAAAGTTGGGTTGATATATTGGGTATATATATTGCCTTCGCTTAAGAGTGAAGAGAAGGGGAGACGGCATGAAGTTTTAGCTTTGTTTGCTGTTGGATTGAAGTATTGAAGGCTGAAGATATGCTAGCTTTTAGCTTTGCAGTTTGTAAGGTAGAGTGGCTCTAAAAAGCCTGTGTGACATGCGTTTCTTTAGGAATTTCGAAAGAAACGGAAAGTGAGAGTGTCTGCTACTCTGCTCTTTGTTGTTTAGGTTTGAATTAGAAATATGTACGTGATGATATGCAGTATTGTTCTTTGCTCCCAATTAATTTGTCGTGATGGTAGGCTAGTTCAATAGTTCTTTAGACCCATTTAGGAATGGTGAATTGAATGGTTGTGGTAAGGAGGTATATAGACAAGGCATGTGCTCTCCTTATTTGCTAGGTTATGGCTAGAATAAAATTTCCGTAATAATGCAATGAACTTTTCGTGGGCTTGCTTTAGCTTTGGGATGGAGAGCTGCATATTATGCTAAGGCAAACTAAAAGCTAACAAAGTACAGAGAGAAGTGTTTCATACGCATAGGAAAGCAGCTAAGAGGTTCTTGTAAGAGAACTGCTAAGCTATGAGCACACTTTGCTTTTGGTGAGCTCGGCTTCATTCTTTAGTTGGGCTTTGCCCGGGATGGAAGTGCTATTGTCTAAGAACGAAGCTCTGATGCTGTATTGTCTCTACTACCACCTCTTGATAACGTTTCTTTCTTTACATTTTTATAAAACCATCAGCTCATTTACCTAACCAGTTAAAACCGGCATGCTAAATCTTCCGGATACCAAAGTATATGGTTAAATATGTGCAATTTTGATTTGAAAAATTTATTAGTTTGTTGGAGTATCAAAAATGTTGGCAGTGAAACGTAATATTTTTGTTTTCGAATATAAGGAAGTAGTGGATGCGTGCATGAGTTCTCTTGTGGGGAGAAGTGAGAATTTTTGAAAGTAAACGTATAGTGATATCATCAGACTAGTATTCCTTCAGTATTCAAAATTTTGGCAGTTTTGTGCAAAAAAAGGAAGCAATTTTTTTGGAAGAAATCCAAATTTATGAGCTCAAGCAGAATACAAAGTTTTCCTTTCAGTTTCAGTCGGCTGTGACGAGTTGAAGTATTGAAATGATATCAAGTTTCACGCACAGTGAATTGAAACCGACAGATTCAAAATGAAAAATGCTACTGATAAATGATTGATGAGTTAATATTATGATGCAAAATAAAGTGAGCTTGATTTGATGATATTCATGTTCCGTTTAGTTGCCTGATGTCGGATGTCAATGTTGATAAATGATGCTCCCAAACAAAGAAATAAGAATATGCTTAAAATAAGAATAGAACCATGTCAATTTTTCCGGTTGTCATTCATTCTCTCCTTCTATAGAACCACAAAAAAATTCAGGTCAATGAAGCGAAAACCTCTTAATCGATTCTTAAAAAATGGCTACAAGCTTTTTCCTTATGCTTTTTCCAACTGTGCTACAATTTTTTGACTCTCTTATATTTGAGCTTTAACCATAACTAAAAAGAGTGTTTTTCTAACACGATTTCCATTCTCGATTTCCATGCCCTACCAGCAATCTAAATCTATTTGCTGTTCTGCTCTTATTTTTCCAGTGGGTCATCCTCTCATTCTCATCATCATCATCTCACCATGATAATATGACATGGCACACAAACACAGACCTCAGAGCTTCAAAGCCTTCAGCACTGAGCACACACACGCCACGCTATGCTACCAAAAATCATGCTTCTTCTTCGCTAGACCTCGTTGCCTACATCCTACATTCATTTCATCACCATTCTCCACTCTCTCTATATCATTCTCATCACCGGTGACCGGCCTTAGCTCCAATGCAATCCACCACGCTTCTCCAATTGTCCTCCATCTCATTTCCGCTCTGCTTTTTCTCAAATTTCTCTTCACCAAAAAAAGGGACAGGAGGACACTTCATTATCTCCCTTTTCTTTTAGCTTTTAGTACCAACTACCTCTCCAAATGACAATCGAAGGAAGAGTCCACTCTCTTCTCCTCCTCCTTAAAAATAAACCTTATTCATCCATATTTAATTTAGCCACGTGCTTAAAATAAATTCCATTCCAAAATCCAAAGGGCCATCGGCATCTTTCAACGTGACCCAAAAAATACTAGCCCGTTCTTTCAACTCTGCTCTTTCAAAGGCCGGGGAGAAGTGTTAAAGTGAGAGGAGGGCAACGACACTATAAGACGAGACTAGATCACATCAGTTTGGATTGGACACGACACACGACACCAAATTTCAACCCAGTTTCATTCAATTTGAACAGCGAAAAAAATGAAAGTATTTGGACAACATGAATATATACAGGCAAAAAGCATAGAGATATATACACAATTCATTGCAGAAATTGCCTAAGAATCGCCCATTTATATTTACCGCGTAGCAAAGAAACGTTACAAAATCAACATAATTTTTAATGGGACATGTGACACGATCTGTACAGGCGGTGAACTCAAGCAGGTACATAAAAATAAGGTATATGACCCTTCCTTTACCATTTCCCTAAAGGAATTGAGATTGAGGGATCCTAAAATAGACTCTTCTTTGTCTTTTTCCCTCTCGAGTCTCTCTTCTCGTTCATAATGATTATAACGTGTGACAAACAAAAAATAAATTGCTAAACGGTACAATTCCCATTCATCACATATTACCAACAACCAACCATGATGATTTGATTTGATCTGATAACCATATTAGTTTGTATTTATATATCCTCAATGCCTCAATCTCAATCTGAATCCCAAATGTAAAAAAATAAAAGTGGGAAAAGGGAGCAGGCCATTGGATTGGCCATGTCATCATCGTCCCTCTATCATTTTGGTTTGCTAAATGAAAGTGACAGTAAAATGTGTTTTATGTGCATTAAAACTCGCTTCAACTACAATTTCATCATCATCTCTTCTCCTCCGCCTTTCATTTTATCTCTCGACGACTCGACGTCAACACCAACAAAAGAAAAGAACTACACCACGCAACACATTTAGAAAGACAAGCAAGGTGATTTGATAAACTGCTAAAAAAAGGTATTGCCAAACAATTGACAATGCAATAAACAAGCAGCATACTTTGGATTGGAATGGAGGAGAGGCCCAGGTTTGAGCTCTCATCTCTACAATTTACTGTCTAAAATGGGAGAATTAGGTTAAGCATGGAGGAAAGTAGGAGCAGCTCGACTCCCAAATGGAGGTTAGGAGGCTAAGTCATTCCTTCTCAGTGGGTCATGGGGGACATCAAACAAAACCAGAGCATTTTTACACATTAATTTCTTTATGCTGAACACTGAACACAAACTCTCTCTCATTTTTTTTATATAGGAAAATTATTTTTGAAAAGTCCATTCAATTTTTCAATGGATTCAATTTATAATGTGACGATATTTAAGAGTAGATAAAATATGCATGTGCATTCTTTTCAGCGTTCAGCAGCTTCCTTTTTAATTGCTCATGAAAAACAGAGGCTCATCGAGCCCTCGAGGCTTAACTCTCATGAAAATTACATGCGCTGATTACTTTTCATCCCGATTTCATCTTCGTCATCAAACTCCCAAAGTGAATTGGACCGGAAAAGACACAACCTTTTACACATACTCAAAACTCTTTTTTAAGTAGTAATAATCATGATGATCATGATGACAAACAAGGTTGTTGGAGAGAGTCAGTATTATTTTTATTAGAAATTGAGATCATTGTGTGTGGTGTGGTGAAACCCTCAACATATTTAGCTAATTATTGGAAAATATCATGAGCTTATGAGCACACACGAGCAAAAGAAACTTTTCCTTTGGTAAAAATCCTTCTCACTTTTGCTCCACTATCCCCCTTTTCCCTTTGACCTGGAATTCTAGAAAAATGAGAGAAAACGTCTGAAGAGGAAATAAAAAGGAGAGAAGCCCACTTTCCAAAGAGCTCTAGATTTCCCAAGACCTTTCAATCCATTTTCCAAAATGAAAGTCGGAAGTGAGTTAGAAGAAGGAGACTGAGAATAAGAAGCTCTCTCGAAAAGGAGAAGGAGGAAGACGAAGAAGAAGAGCAAAAAATGAAACCAAGAAACAAAATAGATATTCATAAAGTGATTGTGATTATTGTTCATTACAAAATTATTGCAATATGCAATAACGCAATGGAAATCTAAATACACAACCAAATCAAAAGCATAATATGCGCTGCTCACATCAACATTAGTAATAGCAGCCACCTCACAAAAACTAACTTTCATATTTTCCCAATTTCCCCTCTTTTAACAAGAACGTAATGCAAAACGCTTACCTCTTTAGTAAAGAGTCTTTACCTACCATAATAATATTAATATAATGAGTCATAACACATAACAAAAACGTAAAGTTACATAAAGAAAAGTGATTGCAAATTATCATGAATAAAAGAACGCCATACATTTTCCATATAAGAGAATATGCTCATATGCATATGCTCAAGCTCGAAATTTCCAATTGAAACTAAATAAAAAATGAAATTTCAACTCAAATTTGGAACAAAAGTGAAACGATTGAGGGCAAATTGTGTTATATAACGAGAAGCTCATAATTTCTAGACACTTTCTTACAGGAAGAAATATAGACTGCGCGACTACCACGTCGTTTCTCTTTTGTCATGTCAAAAATATCTTATCAAAATTGAAAATGGAGACTTCCTTTTTACTTTCCAAATATTTATATTTGATTTCCTTCCTAGTTTTCCTATTTCATATTTTACTTCCTCATTTTCCAACCTTCCCCACCTCTTAAACACAATTACAACGATTTAAAGTACACAAAAGGTTTTTAGCCCCCAGAGCAGAACACAGAAAAATAAATATCCGTTAAAACAAAGTGCAATGCTTTTTAATCTCAAAAAAACAAATGCAATTGGCAAAAGGGCAGGCCAGGCCAGGCCAATGGATTCATTTGGCTTTGGCAATGATCGGCGTCGGGATCAAACTGTATCCTTAAAAAGGGCATTGAATCATAATGAAATGCAGCAGTATCATGGCATCCATTATTATTATTTCCTTCAATTGAATGACCGACAACTCAAAGAGTAAAGAGTGTTACTCCATTTCAACAACCTCTCAACCCGAATATTGGCTTCCATTTTGGGTTCACTTGAGAGTATCATCAAACTCAGAGTCAAATGATGATGGTGGGATGGTCGATGGTCTTGAAGTGGATATAAAGGAGAAGGAGACAAGTCAATTGCCGAGTTTGAACTTAACATTACATATTATATTACATCATCATGATTATCATCAATATCATTAGCGTTTGCTGTACTTGTACACATAAACACATGCTCATCATCATTTTCATCATCATCCTGTTACATTGATGGGGATGTTGCACTTGATGTTATTTTCATATTGATAATATTATAATCATTATATGCATCAGTGTATCGTATCGCATATCCTCTTTTGAAAAAAAAATAGTTCTTTTTCGCCTGCAAAATAACATTGTGAATTGGATAACAACAATGAACTCCTCTATTTTCCTAGAGGACACACGATACGTCGAGAGTCGAGACAAAACCAGACTATCATAATAATATGGGGACAAAAGCATATTATTATAAGGAAGTTCATCCTCGTTTCGTTATATAGGGAGTTAAGAGAGTGCACTCATCTCTCTGGGAAAAGTGCAGTTACAAGAACCGCAAAGCATATTGCCATTGAATTGCGGGAGCAGATCAGATCAGACTTAAGACCAGGATTAAGCCACAAACAAGAAGAAGAAGAAGACCACCGACCTTCTCTTCTCTTTTAAGTTGGGTTGGGCAAAGTCGTCTGCCTCTCTGAGAGAATTAATATTATAAAACAGGTTTCATTTTCATAATAATCCTGAATCCTCTCTCATCCGCAAACAATGAACTGGAGTTGGAGACCAAAAGAGGCTGCTGCACTGTAACAATCCCGTTGCAAGAGCGCAAGCACCTTTTACAACCTCGTGCTCAAGCTCAGAAGAACTAAAAGAACTCTTGCTGAAGTCAAGTCAACGTCTCAAAGTCTACTGAACTTGAGTAAAGAATGTAACGTTAGCTCTTTCATTCTAAAAATGTGCAAGGAACTCTTCATAAGAAAAAGATAACTGTGCATTCCTTCTCGTGTAGCATAGCATGAATCAAATGCAGTGCGTAAACAAACCATAAACCACACACGGTTTAAAATTCCAATGCAGTTTTAAGCTCAGTTTTCCATTCAAATGAAAAGTCCATTTTTAATAGGAAAATAAGGGGTGTTCTACCCATTTTAAAGGAATATAACTAAATGTATTGTTGCCAACAATGAAGTCCATTGTTAAACCTTTTGGATAAGAAAATATTAAGAAAAAAGGGAGGTAAGGGGAACCAACAATGTTTAAGGAAGCTAGATTAAACTGCTCTCGTCTATCTAGATAGAGAGCTGTAGTATAGCATAGTATAGCATAGCACATTGCTATATACTATTGCATTAAATTTGCATTGTGAAAATGAATGAGCGGCGTAAAGCGTAAGGCGTAACGCACATGCACATTTTTCATTGTTATCTAACTCCCAAGTGCTATTATGTAACTGCAACTTTTTTTCATGCAACAATGCTTTCAGGCTGAAAACAAGGAAGTAGATACATATATAAAAACAAGTTTTATATAAGAATACAATGCAATATACATTTCATTTTTTCATAGAACTTTATAACATGCGTGTGTGTAGTCAATTGCTATAATAGAATGTGTGCAATTGAAAATTGAACCCTTTCACGTTGGACTAAAATGGGGTGCTTACATAATGTTATTATGAATATAGCTCTTTACATGTTGCATATTTTTTGCGACAACAGAAATTATTACATAATATATATATATATATTGCGAGAGAAATCTGAAGGCGAGTAAATAACTCAAAAACATTAGCTTTGCGAGAGTTTGCAGCCGTCCGTTCGTTTCTTGGTTTCATTTTTATTAAAAAGAAATTGTTAGAAAGTTCTTACTTCCTTGCTGGAGAGTCCTTAGAGAGTGAGTTGGTGACCCAGAAGTTCGCCACCTGACCCACATTTCTTGAGGAGAGATCGATGAAAGCGTAAAACTCAAGGATGGAAATGGAATGGAGCAAAAAAAGAGATATATTCTTTGAGGTACCCACACACAATAGGAAAGTGGACTAAGGTAAAGAGTGTGGCATGGCGTTATGTAATGACAATCGTGCAATATGTTAAGCTTTTAAGCTTTTTGATGAGAAATTTCATTGAGTAAATTGTAATAGTTGCTATGTATTATGCTTTTGCTTCATATTACCATTGATATTTACGTAATTTGAGAGAGATTTTTAGAGAGCCTTCAAGTTACGTATACTCCTTTCAAAAGGTATGAAGAGGCTAAAGAAATCATTTCCTTGTTGGATTTTGAGCCTGTAAGAAAGCGAAAGTTCCACTTTTTGATCTCATTTCATATGGAAATTGTANGCTAAAGAAATCATTTCCTTGTTGGATTTTGAGCCTGTAAGAAAGCGAAAGTTCCACTTTTTGATCTCATTTCATATGGAAATTGTACTAAATGACCTGGTTTTTCAGAGAGAAACTGTTGAAATGGCTAAAAATAAGGGTGAATTAAATGGAGCACTTTCCATAAAAAAAGAGTTCATTTTTTCAGGGTAACTTTAAGCCCCTTGAGGCTCTCGAGCTATAAATCCAATTGTGTCTTGGCCTATGTCTTTTATGTCTACTTTTCTACCTTAATAGAAATTAGTAAATGGGATCAGGATCAGAGTGACACAAAGTGAAACCCTGTTTTAATCCTTAACCTATTTACATAACTTTTTCGCCATTCAATTCATTTATGTTATGAGCTAGTATCAAACAAACAAAGCAGGTGGAGGAGAGTTCATGCAAATACCAAAGCCAAAGCCAATACGATGCCAAACTAAACAAACATATTCATCATGGTTAAGACTTTAGAGCACCTTACTATGCTAATTTTATCTTGTACCTAAAACCAAACACAATTAATTACATTAGAACTCGTCCTTTTGGATGAGTGCACAAAAATAAAAGGAAAAAAATGAAGGTCTTCTTTGAACTTTGAGCATTTGTCCTTTTGTCATATTATTTTTATACATGAATTTATTTTCGGCATCGCTTAAATACCATTTTGTAAAATAGTAAATGGCTTTGACCCTTTCAAATGCTGATGAATATGAATGTCTTGCTCTTGTGCTTGAATCTTG
>JAANSM010003350.1:0-13060 GCA_036850725.1 Orchesella villosa | reverse complement strand
GCAGTATCGTTGTGGCAGTGTAGTGATATCACGTGTTACGTGAAGGAAAATACAAGACAACTCAACGCTCATTTGCGTGGCATGCAAACATTATTTAACTAACTCGAAAAGACAACATGCACATATTTAAAGGGATATCTAATTTTTCCTCTTGTGTCTTTTCTGAGGAGGAGGTGGAAGCCTTTTATTTGCGAGAACTACGGCAAGTCAGACATAGTATAAGAGCTGTATAGATTTCCTGATTATGATTGCTCTTGAAAATGGGAAAGAAGAAAAATGTTCACGTTTCGTTTTGTGCGTAAATGTAGAAACATGCATATGATGCGATAATGATGTTGATGATGATATTATAATCAGTCACTGTCCGTGTCACAACTTTATCTTTGATCATCGCACTCCAGCCATGAACAAGAACACTCAGCATTTCGAGGGAACATGTAGAATTGCACTTAATTCTGTGCAACAATGCGAAATCTATCTTTACCCTTTTAGCCACACACGGTGAAGGAGACATGCATGGATTCCATAAGGGGGTTGCTGAAATGCCTGGCAAAAAAACTTCCGATTTGACCATTTTAGTTGAAGACAAAAATAATGTGAATATCGCAGGTAAATCTTGATTTCTAAAGTATGAATTTTATTCTGGAACTTCCTGTTTGGTCTATAGAATACTCTTTAAATACTTTGTGATTATTGTGATTATAAACCCCATATAGAAGTATGGATGAAAGGTTAGTTAGTTAAAAACAGAATCTATGGGGGGACATTGGTAAAAAAATCATTTCGTGGGAACAGCAAGGAACAAGTGCATTTTAGTATATCCCTTTCCTTATTTATATTTATTTATAGAGATGATGGCAGATAGATAGCAAGCGGTGTGAAGATAAAAGGACAAACAAGAATGAAAGAATTAAGTTGAAAAGCTTTACCCTATGAAGCGACTTACTCAGTGAAGATGATGATAAATGAAGACCACCTGTTGAGGAGAGGGCTACCGTACACAACGCATCACAATTGTGCAATACAAGCCACAACAATGCTATCTGATGGAGCTACAGTGGTCCTCCCTGGTTTTCTTTCGGTGTGGAAGATTCATTGAGTTGGAGCGAGTGAGTATATATGATATAGGGAGACTATATGAGTCTTGTACGCTAAGAGGCTTTTTTTCTTTTGTCTCCCCAATTATTTATTATGATTATTATGTTGCGTTTTCCTCTTTCATACACTGAATAACTTTCCCAGGTTCTGTTCACAGATGAGGTGGGACAAAGTGTAGAGAATAGAGTGGGCTATCGTAGCTCGAGGAAACTTGGTATTTGTACCCATTGAAAAATTCACGCTCATCCATTAATTCAATCCAGAGGAGAAGGATACCGCTTGTCACTTTTTGTCTCCTAGTTTGTTTTATGAGAAGTATTATGTGAACGGGATGCACATCACATCATTGCTAAAGCCGTGATCACGCCTATCACGCCTGACATACCTTATTCAAAGGAATAGTAATCTCAGCTTCGACGTACGTTACCGTCACCATATTATATATGAAGTTCTTTATATGAAGTTTTGATATTCAGATTCAGTTTTTGGCATAAAGTAGTTCAGTCAATGAATTTATGTACGAAATGCACATTCATATAGGACAATGGTCTGAAATCCGTTGAATTCAATCCCTTTTCATCATGATTACCTCTATTTTTTCTCTTCACTCACCCGTTCATTCATGCTGATGTGATATATATTTTAGGTATGGATGTACAGTTGATTTTGTCACTTTTCTCAGCCAAACCCGTTTGCTCGTTCGCTCAGTTTTCGCCTTCCCTTCTATCCCATATCTCATCTTTAGGGTTGCACAATGCAGTTTTACGGGATTGCACTTCGCCTCCAATCCAACACACCGTCAGAACTACTGCCAAGTCTTATGTATTTTCATGTGAGCCTTGACTTCGCTTTTTGTGACATTTTCTATAGCTCCTGCTGTTGACGTTGAGATGATGAGTAGCTGCTTTCATAGGCCCTAGCCCTAACTTCCTATCATCTATATATGTATTTAGTATATAGGATGTCTGTCTGCATTATGTCGTTGGGCTGTCATCTAAAAAATAAGCCTCGTGTTCCAAATCATCATTTGCCATCTTATTGTGGAGGATTGCTCGTTCGCTCAGTTTTCGCCTTCCCTTCCATCCCATATCTCATCTTTAGGGTTGCACAATGCAGTTTTACGGGATTGCACTTCGCCTCCAATCCAACACACCGTCAGAACTACTGCCAAGTCTTATGTATTTTCCTATGAGCCTTGACTTCGCTTTTTGTGACATTTTCTCTCTATCTCCTGCTGTTGACGATGAGATGATGAGTAGCTGCTTTCATAGGCCCTAGCTAGCCCGAACTTCCTATCATCTATATATGTATTTAGTATATAGGATGTCTGTCTGCATTATGTCGTTGGGCTGTCATCTAAAAAATAAGCCTCGTGTTCCAAATCATCATTTGCCATCTTATTGTAGAGGATTACTCAACTGGAAGAAATCTCGAAAATCCCCTCGTTTACTTCTGCTTGCGTGGACACCACCACTGCTTTCGCAATGTGATGTTGCCTCAAATCCTCTCACTCCCTATTCTCCTCTCCCAAAATTTTTCTCAAGTCGGAATCGCGTGTGTAACAGCAAGAAACAGTGGCTACTTTTGGTTAGTTAGGTTGTAAGTTGTCATGTCATACTTCTCCCAGGAAGCTCACAAGCTGTGGGAGTTGTGCACTTGTAATGTGTGGAAGTCGTATTTTTGTCATGTAACCTTACGTTGGCACAGTCGGTGGCCTAATGTTTAGCAAGTGTAGCGCATGTTTCCAACAGTGAGAAAATTTTTTCGAGAGACTGCTTCAAAGGCGCAATCAATTCCCAGGTTATTCGAGCATGGACTGAAAAGACTAGAGTTTGTTGTAGTACCATTGTCTAATAATATATGTATTTTTCAGTAAGGAGAATGTATAGAACAGTCGTAGTGTTGTTTGACGAAAATGATTTATGCAACAGTCTCACGATTGTGGGGTAAAAAGATTTAGTTTAGGGAAAATATAGCTGAATGCGATGAGAGAGATTCTTGCTGGCTTTAGAGTCAAGAACCCATTATAAAGTGCGGGTGAGGTGGGTAGAGATGAGATCCGTAAAATGCATTTAATTTTCCCATAAACCATTTCTAACGATTTTAATATGGAAGCTTATAAGTGATGGTATGATTTATATTTATGACTGAGTTTGACAATCGGAGAAGTGTAGTGATGCCATGAATTAACCGGAATGAACAACTTTGACGCTGACAAAATAAATATTGAAATACAATTTAATAACCTCATTGTGAAGATAGCTACTCAAGCGACAACGGTTGAAAAGATAGTATATAGTATGTTGAGTAGGAAAACTTAGATGTGCACCTGAAACCGTAATCGTAAAGTAAAAACGCCTTCGATTGATACTTTGGCTACAAAAACTTTGGTCCATAACCTGCAATCATGTCATGTCGTCGATTCCGAAACTGTGTGTATTGCATACTGCAAAGACATTTTTGTGTAATGTTCTGGTTACAAGTGCGTTCAGTTGACCACAAATGTGATACAAATTGAGCAACAGTCTTCTTTGACGAAGTCCAGTCATTCCTCCATCCAACATACACATTTCCCTCAACCTTTTATTTTCTCCATTGCATTGACTAAAAGATTTCCATTGAGATTAGAGCAATCAAAAGTTATTAGGGTAATTAGTAAATGGAGCTTGTATGACTGATTACTCCTCTTTACTTCACAGCATTCCGACTTGATGGAACAAGCTTTTTTCCATTTTTATTACACCTGTAATTCACACAAAAGAAATGGAAGGAAATTAGACTGCCTACACTCGCACTCCACCACTCTACTTCGCTCCACTCACCACTACTGTGGCTCACTTGTAGTTTGCCTGCCTCCGACTTCTTAAATTCCATTATTAACATCACCTCTGCGGTGCGCAGAGTGCGTACACGTATGTAGCCGTCTTCAGTAAAAGCAGGCTTTGGTAATTTATCTACATCATTTTCACCAAAAATTTGCATACCACAACCACTCTAAATATAGTAGACAGGTTGGTTCATGTTGATGTACAGCAAAAATAAAAGTTTTCATTCTGTTTACACATGCATACTTTTTATTATTATTAGTAAATCGACTCAATGACTGCCGTCTCACAAAAAATGCAAACTTTAAATTGTTCTCTTGAATCAGCAGCAGCACACACAACCCTGTGCTATAGATAGTATGCTTGAATTTGCATATTCATAACGACATACTTATGCACATGGCTCATGAAAGTACAAGTAAATACAACAACACAATTACTTTGTTGACATTTGCCCATTTATCTCCATTACAAAACTTAAACCATCATCACTATATACAATATGCACCATGCCAAAATGTAAACCAAGCAAGGAGCCCTCTAATAGTGGCCTATTACACGAAGCAAGAAACCATTGTAGGGCAATCATCGTGATCATAATATTATACGATTATTACAAGATGCACCACTATACTACCACCGTTTCGTATATATAAGAAAATGTAGAGGAACATAAAACACAACACAACAAAAGAAGCAAAAACAACGTTTGAGCATTAGCACACTTTATTGAATTCAATAGGAAAATTATTATTACCCCACATTAGCTCATTTTACAACAACTTGAATTAGTTATATGCACACAAAATAAGTATTGTAATATGTAGCCAATACAATATGGGATGCAATAATATGCCGTTACGGTTTTACTACCTATCTACTTAAAAACACAAGCTTTTTTTTATTCCCTTTTACTGTGGTAAAGCTATTATGTCATCGTATTACAGAAAAACNCCAATACAATATGGGATGCAATAATATGCCGTTACGGTTTTACTACCTATCTACTTAAAAACACAAGCTTTTTTTTATTCCCTTTTACTGTGGTAAAGCTATTATGTCATCGTATTACAGAAAAACATCACTCTTTTTATTTCTTCTTGTCTGCAAACCGTTTAACCTACCTGTCTGCTCATTTTGCTTCTGCAACAATGGAGAAAAAAGGCAATTACAATTATTTACTTAACCTTTCTTTTCATCCATTCTTTGAGTTGAGGGGAAAAATTGGCTTAAAGCGGCTGGAACAAAATGCTTCTCTTCCATCCAAAGAAGTGATTCCGCTCTCTCCATTTTTCTGTGTCGGTGGATGTCGGTGCGTTATTGTAGAAAACCCTCAATGTTTCAGGAAGAAGAGTATATTAAAGCTTACTAAATGAAATTTGAAGGTTTTTTAAAAGTCATTTTTCTGAGAAAACAAGCTTATATACAGTCTATTTACTTACTTGCTTCACGGTATTCAATAAGCTTTTTATGTAATCACTTCCAACCAACCGTCCAAGAAAGCAAACACCTTTTGAAGTATCCTTTATAAATAACTCGAGAGTGCAATGAGTATACTACATAATGATTGCATTTAACAAGACTCCATAAATCTTTCGATGGCTCTCTCTTGAGCTGTGAACCGTGCCGGTCTTTCCTTTGCGGTTGTGTATTACTCACCATTCCCATTCCCTAAAGATCAATTACATGGGGGGCTCATGACAAGTTGACATATTTAGTGCTGTTCTGGGTGTCAATGAATTTGTTTAGATGGTCATTTTACAGTCGACGTATCACATAAAATAACCTGCGTAGTTAGTTAGAGAACAGCTTTTTAGAAGTCAGGTTTTCAAAAAGGTTGATCATAAACAGCAGTGCTGAACAGTGGGGGAAACATATTCATCCATATTTTTTGGCCTTGCCTACTCATTCCATTATCGCGGTTGGTACTGTGATTTCAAGCAGAAACATTTCCTTTTCGGTGGAACGGTGGAAGCACTCACACACAGAGATACAAATACAGAATACAGATAAATGTATATCTTACAAAAAACAACTGTGACTTTTGTTAAGGCTACAGATTCTGGTGGTGTAAGGAAATAAGCTTAAGGTGTTCATATCCCTTATTCCATATGTATCATAATAAAGTCAACACGGTTGGGCGATCCATTCATCCGCATACTTCATAGTTGTCGGGTGTATATATAATTCAATACAAAAAAGGTAAAGAAGCGTATTAAGAGAACAAGATAAAAAATATTGTTTTCTTCTTGTGATCACCGCAGTAGGAGATATTTCCGTAACTAATGTGGCTTTATCTCTCACTGTTGTTCCTCTTGTCTGCCACCGCTTGCGCTTCTGCACTTTCTTTCTGTTGCATTACATCTACATACAGATATGATATGATACGATTCTTGACATGAGTTTTATTGTAGCAAACTATTAATGCATAAAAGGAGGGTTCAAAAAATCACAGAGATATAAAGTTGCTGCTCAAAACAAAGGTGTTATATTTTTTAGTCATTTCTCTTTATAATGCAATGCAACCACGCTGTTCCTGGCTTCCATAACCTTGCCGGTTTAAAACTTTTTTAGTTCAAAAACTTGTGTATATGCAATATTCAAGGCATATATATATATATATATATATATCGTCAAGAAATGTTGGATCGTTGAATGAATGCTACAATAGAATCATTCTTTTTGTGTCATGTTGGTGATGATGACAATGGAATCTCCTGCTGTGATTTCGGTATGTTTGAGCTCAGGATTCCCTTGATGATACTAGCGCAATATAATGTAATGTAACAGCAATAAAAAGTAACAATAAACATGGTCATTATTTTTGTACCGTATCTTTCGACTTTTAAATTTGTTTCACATCATCATCCATGTGTCATATGTTTTTGTAGCAGGTAAAAGATTATGATATGATATGTGTACAATGGTAGAGCTGCATTTGATTATAACGTCATGTTTACCTCGCTGCGTGACATCATTCTTTAAAAGGTGATGCGTGAGCGAATGCAAAATACGGCAAATGTTGAATGTCACGTTTTAACTGAAATACTGACAGTTTTAGTTTGATCTTATCCTATTTGAAGTTTAAACTTTTTCAAGATAATTAAAGTGAACTGAATATTTATTGGTAAATTCCAATTGGAAACAACAGCTTCGATTCAAAAATTAAAACAATAAGTCGTATTAAAGGTATTAAAGTGCCCCATGTATGAATCCATAATATTACTGCAACCCCTGCTCAAAATTTTTCTTGAATTTTCATGTACACTTGAAAGCTTTTGCTTCCTGAACATTTAAAATCAGTGGGAAAAAATGTTCAAAACAGATGAAAGTAGGAAACGATCAAGTAGAGTGGAGAGTCTCTTACCGTTTCCTCGTAATGGCTTACTCTTTAGTTCCATAACATTGGAATTGATTAAAAGACAAAATCTTTAAGTGCTTCTCTCTATTTAATTCACATTTTTTGAGTTGAATATAAAACTCTTTTCTAATCCCTATGATTATTTCCTTCTCTATCAGATTTGTAATGTGAAAGCAATAAAACACAAAAAAAGCGAGGTATATTGTTCTCCTCCTTCGATTTTAAAAAGAATGCGTATCACTTGTCTCCCTTTTGGGACACTTTTCTATCTTCATGATTAAATCTAAAGGAGTGAATAAAAGTCGATACATTATGGCATTTTAGTTTTCCACATGAAGAGGCGAAAAAGAGCCACTTCATTTTACTTTAGATAAAGCATAAAAAATCAGAAAGCCATCAAGAACGATGAGATGAATTTGAGTCGAGTAGCGCTTCATTCTTTTCTCTTAAAAGCTATACAATATCTCACAACAAAAAAAATGCCACCAATATATGCAGTAGTAATATATATATCGCTTTGGATTGGAATAGCATGTCTATATGACTGTATAACAAACACTCTCAAGAATTTCTACTCGACATTTACTTGCTTGCAGCACTAGTGGAAATCCGGGTGAACAATGGGATCTTCAATTACAATACCGAAAAATGAAATGATGGACAAAAAATAGAGTCAGTCAAGTCAACTTTGAGAATAAGAAAAGGAGAAAAAAAGAAGGAGCATTTCCGTCGAGAACAATTGGTATCCAACCAAGTGTGGAAAATTTCTCTTGCATAAAGTCCTTTTCCTTTGCTTCTTTCTGGTCTGGTCTCACTCACTCCATTTTCTTTAGTACTTTAGTGAGACACAAGAAATAAATACAGAAATCCATAACGCCAAAAGCTGAATTGTGTAGTGTTGTACTTCATACATAATTGCACTCATGTTGTACGCAGAACAAATTCAGAGACAAGAATATGTAGTGTGTATATACATTTGAACATTCAATCATTTTTATTGCGACAGATAAAAAATGAAAAGGTTGGTTGAGTGAGACATTGCGCGTTGCCCGTTGTTGTCTGTCATCTGTATATCTTTTTGCGTTGCTTTAAATTAAACATGACAATGTTGGCTATAGGCTCATGTTCTTCATGACGAACTGCTTTACCTGATCATGCCAGATGGAAGTTTGAATTTATCATATCATGCGCAGTGCAGAAAGTTTAGACTTTTCAAAATGTATTTGCAAACTTTTTCTGAATTGTTTTGTTAGCTTTGAGTTTTCTTCATGCGATATATGGTTTCACATTTTTATTTAAGCTTTTATGTCGATTGTGGAATGGGAATGGTAAAAATGAATCTTTGAAATGGGCTGCGAAACATATCTTATCGTTAGCATACATATTGAGAAACAATTTCTGTCAAGAGTGTCAGGTCAGCTGAAAGTTACGAAACATGAAATTCTTTATTTTATGGCATAAACTTGGTTTATAAGTACGGTTCTGTATTGCAGCAGTCTTCAGTAGTATTGGTACATTGTATCATTTTTTTGCAACCTTCAAATTGTTGTCTTTTTTACCAAACGTTGAAATACTCTATAGTCGTTAGTGATGGTACAATATTTACCTATAATTTAGTTTTACAAACCTATGCAGTTTAATATTACATATTATTTGTCATTTAAAATGTATGTGATCTGCCCTTCTAAACACACACGCACTTGCATAATATGATATAGGTTCCTAGAAGTAATTACTGATTCACACAAATTAATTACCGTATTTATTGGAATGATTGTTTGGAGAAGCATCACTATTCTATTATGAAGTAGCTCTGCACCCAAAATGCTATAATCGGTCAAACTGAAATTATACTTTGAACCACAACAATTTTTAAATTGTACACAAAAAACATTAAATACTGAGTTATATTTAAGCTAGTAGTAGATTCATAACGTAACATTTGCATGCATGTCAACATTTACTTACTCATCATCATCAGTATTGACTGCATGCTACAGCAATCCAAGTCCAAACTCCAGTCCGCTACATACCGTTTTCATTTGTACAGAGCATTAAAAAAGTGCGTAAACATTGCCCCTTGGGAAGACTCATAAATGTATGAAAAGGACAAACGGAGAAGGTGACGCCCTCTAAATTATAGACAGCAAGCTGAGATGGAGAGGAGAGAGAGGGCAGCAAGCTAAGGCAAGGCCAATGTTAGTTCGTCAATGAACAAGTTATAAAGCCACACAGTGTTCCTGCATTATGTATGTGTGTGTTTATGTTCTATATTATGTGTGTATATGATTGTCTCCTCATATTACTTGCAAGAATACAATAATAGTGTAGCACACGTAACAAAGTTCCAAGGCTGGGTAATCATTCAAAATAAGTTGTTTGATTAATGATTAAAGATTAACTTTCATATTTTTCTGTTAATCTGATTATTGATTAATTTTTAATTTAATGATAGACGATGATTATGATTAATGATTAATCAGGTTTAAAGAATCCCATAGATTAATGATTATAGATTAATTTAATCAGATTAAAAGTAATCTCTAGCTTGATTTAGCTATAGTTCACAAGGAATTATATAGACAGTCACATAAATCCCTGCTTATGGAACATAATTATCGAATCAAGGAATAATAGAACTATTCACTTTATATTCAATACATACAGCAATCTTTAAAAAACGGGCATCGAATAGGCCGAAACAGTTCCTCCGTGCAGTTGACATTCACTCTAATGTAGTGCCAAAATTCTATTTGATATTATTACGATAAATATTTCAGATTACAATTAATTAACGTGTAGAAATATAAAAGATGTATCGTAAGAACAAGAGATATACAAATATTTTCAAAAATTGTCTTTGCTTGGTAGGGTAATACGTGAGCATTACGTTATTTAAATGCAGGATTTTAAGATTACGATATTCTAAAACCCAATTGCAGATCAGTTTTACGTAAATTTCAAAAATATACTGAGGATTTAATCAATTTTTAGATCAATTTAATCAGATTAAATGTGCGGCAGTTTCATTAGATTAAAGATTACAGATTAAATCATTTGTTCTACTTCCTTCAGATTAATTGATTATTGATTAATTGTAAATATTTTTCTCTGTCAGATTAATGATTAAAGATTACATTAATCAATAATCTAGATTAACAGATTAGATTACTTAATCAATTAATTACCCACCCTTGCAAAGTTCATAGTATTTTATTTATCCTCCAAACTTTTTCACGGAGGAAACATAATGTTCTCCTTGTATTTTGTATCCTAGTTGAATATGTATATATACCTACTCACAACGTGATATATTATAAGCATTTTATACGTTCTCCTCTTTGTTCAAAATGTGTTTGAGCTAGAAGGCTCTTTCTTATGATGAGTATCTTTTGGAACAAGTTTATATATGTACTTATATATACACGACAATAATAGGTAAACGCATGATTATATTATGTACAAGTACACGCCACATCTTGCAAACCCTCATGGAAAAGCCATGTATGTGAAAAGAGAATTAAATTATTCATGGAGTTTATCAAGGTGTGGCTCGAACCATCAATCGATAATATTATTTTCCCCACTTTTATGCATGTACGTTATATATACAACTTTTGGTGGATGAATTTATAGAGAGGGAGAGAGAGAGAAGAGAAAACTTTTAACGTGTGTGCATAATGTGGCTAAGCTTTTCTTGTTTCCCATTAAACTTTCAGTGCATTTCAAACCTCAGGAAAACATTTCCATCCCTTCTCACCACACCATACCACCAACCGGTGTGCCACCATCACCGTGGCTAGTGTATTGGGTAGTCACCATTTTTTTTGAGGAGAGACATGTAGTACATAAATAAATACATAGTACTGTCATGGGAAATGTAAAGACCTTTGACACGGTACTAGCAGCATAAATGTGTGCCTCAACTTTTCTCTATACTCAGGGACTGCCCCAGCATTCATTAACTTTTCATTTACAACATTACATTTCAGTTTAACCTCACACGCATCCAATGACGGTACACCCACGATGCCTATGGAGCTATGTTTACTTCCTCTTAATAAAATCAATCAAAATCAACAAGATTCATTGTATTGACATGAGCTATATGACAAGCAGTAAGCACACAATATCTTGTCCGAAAAACAAAGCAGAAATGTTTGCATAAATACGCAAAAAGCTACCAAAAAAGAACTCCCGTGGTGCGGGCCTAGATGACATGCCAGTATAAAATCTTAATGGACTTTCAATGTCATAGGTTATCAGTACAACTCTGCTTGCTTCTAAATTCTCGTCTTTGTCTTTCAACGGGGGGTTTCTTTCTAACCAGCTACGTATGCATTTTGAGGAATTAAACATTGCGTAGAGTAAAGTACGAGTAAAATCTAAATATGGAACATGTATGCGTGTTGCGGACCGTGTAAATGAGGAAATTGACCAGGTCTTCGAAAAGACGTCAAGAAGATTGGTGGTGACAACAATTTTTCTCTCTCAAATTTTCGTTAGGGAATTTAATAGCAGACCCAGTAACCTTTTAGTTGAGGAAGTAATCTAAAAAAAACTTACTCTTGATGACACCGACGTAAGAATCATAGTTACTCAAATATCTAGCATATTTACTATCAACTTATTTGCCCCAGTCACTTTTGACTTATAAATTACGTTGGAAGCTCGATTTTCCAAAGATGCATTTTAAAACCACACACGACACATTACTCACATGTGGTAGCTTACACTTTAGATACAAAATCCAATTGAAAAGACACAAAACCTAAGCCCGTATATGTGAAGCTAGTTTGACGGTAAGTTTTACACATACGACCACGACAAGCCAACAATAAAAGCAGCAAAATTGAGCCCAACTCCCAACCATCCATAACCAGTCGATACGATTTTTTATACTCGAGAAATATAGGCGTTTGTTGGATTCAAGAAAAAAAACTTTTTTTCGCCGCTTTTCTGGTCTGGAATGACTGTAGATAGAAAATTCTGTACGCTCTTGTGCCACTACTCTATAATTTCCACCCAATTATCTTTACTTTCATTCCTCTTCGTTCTCTCTGGTACTTTTTTTCATATATGAAACTTCGTGTAAAAGTATTAGCGTATCTCTCTCTCTGTCCTTGTGAATAAAATATAAAATATAGTACAAATCATATAGACTACACACATACTGACGATGGCAGGAGAGTATACTTTTTTTTACTGGAATTGAGCAACTAAACGAATAAAATGAAGTTTTGTACATAATAAAACCAAAAAAAAGTTTGGTGTGGTGATGGTGGCAATGATGATGATGGTAGACACACACAACCGAACAATGTATGTTACCTTTTTCATCAAAGTTTGCCAGAGAAAACTTAGTTTAATATCATTATTTTTTGTTCGATCGATAGGAAGCACCAGCCTCGTTTCCTTTTTCGTCTTCAAGTTAAAATCGTGTTTTCATCTAACAATCCCTATATAACTAATATGAAAACAGTATATAAACGAGAATATTATAGAATATAAGTGGATTTTGTATATGGAAAGAAAAGGGAGAGCAGAAAAATAATGTTGTGCAAGCAACTCTCTTCCCTTATTTGATCCCCATTTTGATTTCGACATAATATTGATGTATGCCTACATAATATCTGTACACAACATATTTTTTATAAAGATGAATTACTCGGTTATACGGAAATTAAAAAAAGATGGATGGGTAGAGAGAGAGGTCTAGGAGAGAGCGAGAAAAAATTGTTTTGGTGCTGTCTCCACTTCAGTTTCCTAACTAACT
>JAANSM010003349.1:0-13061 GCA_036850725.1 Orchesella villosa | reverse complement strand
CCCCAAAACATCCCCATTTCTGTCGTCTAGAAACGTCCTATTTAGTCAACGTTTTGGTTATGTGTAAAAATAGTTAGCAAATCCGTGTACTCACTGCACTGTAAAGAAAAACAAATACAAAATATAGTCTTCAGTTTCGCATACTTATTCCATGTTTATAATCTCTACAATCTATCCTTTTGTAACACCTTGTTTTAGTAAAGTTTGGCTGGTGGCTTTTGTAACTGATAGTTTTTCGTCTTTTAAAATGTCAACAATTTATTCTGCTGGACAGGTACTTTATTTCTTAACTTAAAACACTTGTCAATGGACTTACCACATTAAACCTATCGGATTAATAAACTATTATGTATTTGAATAGTACGACGACGCTTTCTCTCCTAAGAAACTTGGAAACTGGGAAGCAGGAGCAAAAGACATTCTCTTCAAGCCAAAGCCATTTTATCTCGGAACAGTAACTCCTACAGAGATAATAGCGGATAGTCGTGGCCATTTACTCCCCTGGGTTCCACGAGACAAATCAAAAGCCTGGGGAATGCTTAATTCCTGCACGGGCACTGGGTACGAATCCAGAATACGAAGAAGTGTGAATGACCAAGAACCTAACGTAAACAACAGGAAATGGAAGCTACCCCGGTTTCAGAGGAAAAAGGAAGCTAGTTATGGTCCTGAGCCGGATCATGTCTTAGAATACCTTCAAAACTTAAGTTTGCCAATCATTTGGATTATAGGGCCACCAACAAAGAATACCATTCAAAAGAGAAAGCAGTTCTCCAAACAACTGGCGGCTACCCTTGGATTCAGCTATGTGAATCTAGATGAGAAGATCGTAGAATGGAAAGAACGTCAAACGATATGCACTTGTGCAGGAACCACAGCCTGTTCCCACTCTTCTTTCAGATCAGGAACTACAGCACACAGCCTAGCTTCGACAAGTATCGCTCCTTCGAAATTACCAACCAATGTCCAACCTCTCTTTTCATCTAATATGCCTTCAACTCAATCCTCTCGTCCTGAATCATGCAATTCCAACGCCTCCCATATTCAGTCTATTCTGGAATCACAGCGTATTTCCTTTGACACGGCTTTACCAATCGAACGAAATAAAATTATGGAGCTATACAAATTCGCCATGGTGGAAGGGCTGCCATGTGGAGGTTTTGTGATGGATACGGTTCCCCATGACCTCGTTGAAGGGATAGCTTTTGAGAAAATGTTTTATCCGGCTGCACTAGCAATATACTTCACGGAAGGAACTCCCCAATCGAAAAACAAAGGCAAGCTGAATGAACGTCGTGTCACCGCTATTAGCAATGCGGCTTCAACGGCTGGGGCTGGAGATATAGGACAACAGAAAATTTTGAGCCCCATTGAACTTTTAAAAAAGGTTCGTAAAGAAGAAAACATATTTTTGCGAATGCGACATCACAAAAGATTGGGATTCTTCAGTCCCACTGAGGGTGAGAAGATTTGCAGGCAGTATGGAAACAAAACTATTCGTATTATAAATGCTGAAGATGTGGAAAATGAAACAATGGAGTTTCTTAATGAGCTTGTAAAGAGAAACTTAGAAAAGTATCCGCTTATAATGGATGGCAAAGCTAAGCTAGACGTTGGCGGTGCTGGTGACTCGTTCTTCAATCGAACTTCCTGTGCTCATGCCACATTACGCTCATTTAATAGTGAAGAAGATGAAGAAGTGGTGATTGTGGATGAGAGTACTGATTTGGATGAAGGAGTTCTTATCATCACACCAAGGTCTACTTCTCGCCAACTCCGAAAGAACGAACGTAAGGAAGACGAAGAAATTAAAAGCGCAGTACCTCCCCCTTCAACAATGCCACCAGCACTCGTTGCAGCCACAGCTCAAGCAAGTGAATGCTCTGTTTTCACAATCCCCAATATTTTTCATGATGAACGTGAAACCAAGAATTCATCATCTTCAGCCACATCGTCACCAAATCTGCTTTCCCCAAGAACATGTCAACGTGAGGCAGTCGTGTCAACTCAAGTTTTTGATAAAGGTGGTGCTGGTGATATCAAAAAGGAGAACTCTGATCAATTATGGGAGAAAATCATTAAGCTGGAATCCAAGGTGGCAGAGGTAAATCCGGAGGATGCTAAAGCAAACAATTCTACCGTGGACCAGAATCTCAATTACCTTCCCCCACCAACCGCTTATGCACATGACGAGGACGAAAAATTGACGGCAGCTATAAGAAACGCTATGCCAATGCATTCAGAATACGTACCGTCACCTCCTGTGGAATTCGACTACGGTGCTGGAGGAGACTGTGGACCGTTGCCTTTACAGAATGTAGAAGAAGATAATAAAAACGAATATTACTCATTTTACCAACATCGTTCGCCGTCAAGGTCAAAGTCAAATCTTCAAGTCGCATCCTCGAAGACTAACATAGGAACCGGACAACAACCGGAGCAAACTAATCAAGATACCACGACCGAGGATCCATTTTATGACTCCTGACATAGCTTTGACTAAAGCCCTTATTCTTATTTTCTGTTTTGTTCCCGAAGCTTAGGTAACAAACTGTACTTTCTCCTTCATTCAGCCACAAAAAAAACTATGAACAGCAGAATAAAATGACGAATTTCGTAACTCAAAAGCAATCCTATTGCTTGCATTCTAGTGATTCTAGTCTAGCTTAGTTATGGCCCCAAGTTCTTGAAAACATACGATTATACCATCACTGACTGAACTATCACATCATATAACCCATATTTCTGAAATTCTAGTTTCACTAATACTACATCTCTCTCACCAATAAGAATATATAAACAAGTTCGCATAGCTTTCGGAGCTGGTTAGAAATGGACTGTTTCTGCACTTGTAATACAGGCAAGGTTGTTCTTACACGAGATACATATTATCATATCCTGCGATTAGCTAGCTGTATGAACAATAAGAATAAAACTGTTAGAAGTTGCAAGATTTTATTGTACTAATCTCCAATGCAATTTCCAGTGCAAAGCTCACCTATGCATTGATTCTCAAAGGTGTTGCAATTCTTCCCAGAAGCCCTGTCGCACTTTCCCCATTGCAGACAGTAACGGTAGACTTTATTGTCCCACAAACTGTCAATTTCCTTGGTCAAACTATTTAAAAGAACAATGGATTCAACCTTCCAACTGTAGCAATACATGTGGGAAAAAGCATCTTCCGTCGAACACAAAGAGTATTTACATTCCCATTATGAGAGTCATTCATTTTGTAGTAAATTAAAACGAGCATTGTTGAGTTATAAATCCTATCTCAGATCTCCCCAGGTTCTTCAAAGCTACAAAAGAACGGCATTCTTCTATGCTTCACTGTGATGATGAGACTGGAAAAGCAATATGGAAATCAAAAACTGGAATTCCAGGTCATGTCACCTTAACTGACGAGAGCGTTTGTCAAGCTTTCCATAAGCTGAGAATGAACTCGTCTCCCGTCATCTGGATTTTCGGACATGCTCATAAATCTGCTGAAATGACAAGAAAACAATTTTGTATGGACCTAGCTTCTGCGCTTGGTTTCATTCTCATTGACTTCGATTCGCAAATTGTTCATTGGACTGACAAATTGTTTCATCGCGCTTCAAAAGACGAAATGAACAACCTGCCCCCACAAACAAAACGACTTGCCACAATGTGCGTTCACCTAATGGGAGATGAAGAGCTCCACCTGAACTTAGCTGGACATGTGGAATTGATTAAATTAATCATGATGGGAATTCAGGCACAAAATGAAGAGCGCTTCGGCTCCCGGTATCTTCCAAAAGGGCTAATATTCGAGGGGTTCCCTTGTAAAGCAGATGAAGCATCAGCTTTTGAAACATCTATTCAATCCATGTCACTTGGTATATACTTTTCTTGTCGTGCCTGGTCAAGAGAAAAATCTATTAGAGCCTGAAGTATCAAAACCTAAATACTTCAGACGTGACTCTCGGTATTCTGAATTGGAAGTGGAGCGTCTAGTTGACAAATATGGGAGTAAAAGCATTAAAATAATGAACATGGAAGACTTTCGTGAGTATGAAGCAGAGCATGTTATTAAAACTGTAAAGAAGAAGTTAGGCTTAAGTCATTCTAAACTTGGTGGGGGTGACCACTTGAATTCTAAGGGAGCAAAGAAGCAATGTAACAATCCATTCTGTGATTGTTTGAAGAACCCATTCCAGAATGAAATGAATGAGACAAATACCCCGCTTGTTATCGTAGCTCCTTTGCTTCCACCGTTATCCAACAATAACAATACCAAAAGTGTTATACAAGCCGTTGTCAAAGACGAAGAACCCATTGCACCAAATGAGAACGATTATAACATCAATAAGGTGCCATATATTTCGGATTGGGACTCTACACCTCTTCCAACAACGCTTCGTGCACAACGTGAAGCCATGGGTGCTCCATATGAACCAGACGATAACGAACTTTTCAGCAATAACAGTGACGGATTCGACACTAACCCAAATGATCTAGATTACGAAGAATCCGGGGCTGTTAGATCCTTTCGAACCTTATTTAGACGCAGAACCAGAACCATATTATGACGAACCACCACAGCCATTGGTAAAGCAAATGAAGAAACATAAGACAAGACCTACGACCCCTCCGAGTCCAGTTACACCACCACCAGCTAAGCCCAAACAAACAAAGCGACCATCACCAATCACACCTCCACCTAAGCCTAAACAAGTTAAGCGACCTGTTACACCACCACCACCTAAACCCAAAGAAACAACGCGACCTGTTACACCACCACCACCTAAACCCAAAGAAACAACGCGACCTGTTACACCACCTCCACCTAAACCCAAAGAAACAAAGCAACCTGTTACACCACCTCCACCTAAACCCAAAGAAACAAATCAACCAGTTACACCACCTCCACCTAAGCCCAAAGAAACAAATCAACCAGTTACTCCACCTAAGCCCAAAGAAACAAAGCAACCTGTTACACCAATTCCACCTAAACCCAAAGAAACAAAGCAACCTGTTACACCACTTCCACCTAAACCCAAAGAAACAAAGCAACCTGTTACACCACCTCCACCTAAACCCAAAGAAACAAAGCAACCTGTTACACCACCTCTACCTAAACCCAAAGAAACAAAGCAACCTGTTACACCACCTCTACCTAAACCCAAAGAAACAAAGCAACCGGTAACACCACCACCACCTAAACCCAAAGAAACAACAGGACCTGTTACACCACCACCACCTAAACCCAAAGAAACAACGCGACCTGTTACTCCACCTAAGCCCAAAGAAACAACGCGACCTGATGACACCACCACCCAAACCGAAAGAAGTGACGCCACTACCACCGCCAGCACCTAAAGAAACGAAAAAGCCAGCACCACCACCACCGGAAGTAACGAAGAAGGCAATACCAGTGCCACCGCCAGCTCCAGTACCTAAACCTGTGCCAACACAGGTAAGACAACTTCAACAACCAACAACAGAGAAAAAAATAGCCTTAATTTAAAATTTTATTTATCATTATTTTCATTACTCATATGAATTCTTTTTAGCCAGTCACACAAATCCCGAAAAAGGAACCAAAACCTGCATCCCCACCTCCTAAAGATACAGTAGTAATGGCGATTCCGGTAAGAATTTTAACTGTACTGTCACAAACTAACTTACCAAACTCTGAATTAAAAATTAACCAACCATCAACCTGATCAACCATTACGACTAAAAACACTTACATAGGAAATTGAAACGCTAACGCCAAAGACTGAGCGACGAGCTAGTCAAACTAGTCAAAGTAAGTCACCCAAAAGACAACCAAGTACACCCTCTGCCCCAAAACCCAAGTCTCCTGCATATTTACCTAAAGCCAGCACTGTGGCTAACGCTTGGGAGAATCCTACAATGTTTGGCCAGGAGTTGTTAATGTTAGATGTTCAGCAGAAAGCTGGGAGTGAAAAAATGACGAAAGCATCTATTTTGGAGCAGACGGACTTACCCGAACCACAATTTGAGAAAACAGATAAAGACATTACAATTCAAAGCAATAGAAACAAGCTTCTGACCTTACCTGTATCATCCAAGCGTCCCAACGATAATGGTGAACTGCTTCGCACATATTACTGAAAATAAATTGATAAAACCCCAACACCCATTAAATCTCAAATAAAAATTCGTGATCAATCAGTTTACAAATGCTGACACTTCAAGCATGTCAAGAATCAGGAACAAGTCACACATCACAATCGAACGAACTTACTACTTACACTTATGACTTAATTGTTAATTATAATTATAACATGTTACCTTCAACTACGCACCTATTTTTCACTTCACTTTTTGTCAACTAAAACTAATTTTTTGAGCTATCATTCTGACAACTGACAACTGATTTAATCATCCGATATTCGTAGTCCATTTCTTACACTTCAATTAAACGTTCCGAAACATGAAAAACAATCAAAACAAAAGCCAAAAATGCACAAATGACAAAAAGCACATGTTCAAAACAAAAGTGCATTTGCAATTTGCATCGCATCTGCTTGTGTTCTGTGATGCTTGCGTGCGTTTGGGGGTTTTGTGACAAGAACTCCTTGCTTATCACATAATTTCATCTGAGAGTATAACGTAAGACTGGCCGCTAAATTCAAGTCCAGTCTCCAGTCCAGATATTTCGGGGGCTTGCTTGTGTTGCTTGTGTATCTGTCTTATTGTGTTGTATGTGCAAAACATCACCAATAAATTCATAAAAATACGAGTTATATAGTTTAGTGTACAAACAGTAAACCAACTGTATTTTAATCATTCAATTGGAAGAGAGGGTAGCTTTTGAAGCTTGTGCAATACTGTTGATTTTAAACACTAAGGAGTGAGAGGGTTAACAGTTAAGGTTGAAGGTAAGTAACGTGAACGATTGATGATGCGAAGCGAATGAATTTTATTTATAAACAATAAAGTAAAGCAGTCATCAATAATAAATCAGATCATTTTGTCAATTTATTACAGTGTCATTTTTTACCTTATGTGTTTCAGAATTACGTCCAGCTTCTTCAATCTACAATCAGCATAATACAGTCAACAGTTGACAGTGTTCACAGTAACTAAGGATTCAGTCAGTCCGACAAACTCCAGCAAAATGGTTTCGATCCGTGTAGCTACCCCTGAAGATCTCATGAACATGCAGCACTGCAACCTCCTCTGTCTCCCCGAAATACTACCAGATGAAATACTACTTTTATCACGGGCTCTCGTGGCCACAGCTCAGTTTCGTTGCTGAAAGCACAAAGGGAAAAATTGTTGGTTACGTCTTGGCGAAAATGGAAGAAGAGTCGGAGGAAGTGCCGCATGGTCACATTACATCCTTAGCAGTTCAGCGATCACATAGGCGTCTTGGTATAGCACAGAAATTAATGGATCAAGCGTCTAGGTCCATGATTGAATGCTTTAATGCCAAATATGTATCCCTTCACGTGAGAAAAANGATCAAGCGTCTAGGTCCATGATTGAATGCTTTAATGCCAAATATGTATCCCTTCACGTGAGAAAAAGTAATCGAGCTGCGCTCAACTTGTATACAAATACGCTCAAATTCAAGATATCGGAAATTGAGCCCAAGTACTATGCGGATGGGGAAGACGCCTACGCCATGAGAAGAGACTTGGTCCAGTTTGCACAAATCCATGATATACGTCCCGCAAATCCAGATACTTTCTTTGATAACAATAAATGCGGTGGAAAGGGAGGATGTGCAGATGAAGATCATCATCATCACAATCATCATTATGATTAATAATCTAATTTCCTTGCATTTACATTGAATTTATATGATATGAAGTATAAGATCAAGATTGTTTCATCTTTATTTAAGAATGTGAGCAATAAGCATTTATTTGTCCTTTCTTCTTTGCTAAAATTATGATAACCGGTATGCAGTCCTGCTGTCGTGATTGTGTTGTGTAGTAAATTGTTTCGTGTAACCTAATAAAATGTGTACTAAATAAGAATGTCTTTATTCAGTAACTTTAAAAACTTGAAATCTATGATTGATTCCATCCAGACAATGTAATTTTACAACTGAATTTAGTCCTCCATTATTCATGTTATTATGTACAAAAAATATTTTTCGAGCTCGGGAATGCAACAAAGCCATGGCACACATAATGCAAGGCTCGTGACTCAAGTAGATATCCATTCCAGTACATAAATAGTCAGAATGTTTGTTCCGAACTATTCGTTTACAAACTATCTCACCAAAATCCCACTTTCTATTGCCAATACTCTCCTCAGTATTCCTCTGGGTTTGTGCTAACATTTCTAGACAATTCATTACAGAATGATGCAGCAAACTTGGTTTACTATTAGCCACACATACTAATTCCTTATCGATTGGGTCATACACGGCACATGTTTGCATTTTCATTTGGGAAAATCTATCCATCACAGTTTTCACATTGCTCGCAACCACTCCCATTTCCTCCGCTGAGAGTCCACAGTTTTCAGAGACAAGCTTTTCAATTTCCTTATCCGGGTGAAAGTTACATGGCCAACACTCATTTGATTTCTTGAACTGAAAACTGGTAAGGGGTCTCAACTGAGGTACAGGCTGCTTTATGAATTGTTGAAGGTGTAAGTAAATCTAGAGCGGGGTCGTCATCTTGGAGAGATTGATGGCCAATTATGGCTTCAAGTGAATCTGATTTAGTACTACGAATTCTTTTCAAATGGTCTAAATCTGGTGGGAGTGGAGGAAGAAGCTTGAGCAAATTGCTGGCATCCTTTTTACTTCGTATTTTTGCCGTGTAGACATTAATAAGTTGGATATCAGTGGAAGACAATGATTGGTTCAGGATCGGTGTTAAAGTTAAGGAACTTGACCTACGTTTCTTTCTCTGGGGGACTTTCCTCATTGGAGTCGCCCATTATTGAATATAGCGGCTGTAGACAACTATGCTATACTATAAACCAAACACTAATAGAAGATACTCCAACAAAATCATGAATTTCATAGAAAGTTTATTGTTTGTAATCATAAAACTAACATATTTTTCATAGAACTTAATTTTAGATCAACACTTCAGTATCTTCAGAACACTCACTATTCAAACACGCATGTAGCAGGAAAACTATTCATGCACTAATTCATAATTGTTTCTTGTATGTTTCGCATTAGAAGCAGTTTATTTTTTAGAAAAGTAATTCAAGAGTTTCTAAAGAAAAGGACATCATGGAAATTATTTTCCAAATCCTCCTTGACAATTAGGACTAGCAGGAACATTCTTCGACTTCTCCCATTCCGGTTCCGTTCGAGCAACGATGGAAAGAGCGTGAAGTCCAGTGTCTAGTTCGGGTTTGAGGAGTTCTTGAACCTAATATAAAATACATACGGCTTACACTATATACTATGATATAGTGATATACTACAATGTACAACCAATATATCCCTCATCCCTTCCCTAGCAGTTAACACATCGGACGGAATATAGAGTATGCGTCTTCATGAATTGGCAATAGAAAAATTTACCTTTTGATGTCGACGGACCAATGGAACACCATCAAATTTAGATGATACAACAACCACCTGCATTGAAAATCAGAAAAAGAATAGTTGAAAATACATAGTCAAGTAGGAACCTCATCTTCAGTAGTTGGTAGTCAATATTATTTCATTTCAACCCCATCATACTAGCTGGTAGCTTTACTAGCTTCTACTTTTTACATACCTTCAAATGCGTTTCAGATTCTTTTGGCACGTTATGCATATGTGACTCATTAATAATATCAAGATGAACTGGAGTTAGTTCCGTTTGCAAAACATTGGTAATCCGTTCCATCCAATGGAACACCATCAAATTTAGATGATACAACAACCACCTGCATTGAAAATCAGAAAAAGAATAGTTGAAAATACATAGTAGGAACCTCATCTTCAGTAATTATTTCAACCCCATCATACTAGCTGGTAGCTTTATTGTTTACAAGATTTTACTTTTTCATTTTTACATACCTTCAAATGAGTTTCAGATTCTTTTGGCACGTTATGCATATGTGACTCATTAATAATATCAAGATGAACTGGAGTTAGTTCCGTTTGCAAAACATTGGTAATCCGTTCCACCCTCGTTGCCATAATGTTCGAGCTTGTTCGAAAACACCGACTAAAATGTACTACACTAAGCACGAGGCTACGTGTCGCCGACAGTTTGACAGGTTAAAAAAATCACAATTTTCCTTTCGTGTTTACGGAAGTTAAAATTACTTTAAATCTCAAACTGATATTCAATATTTCAGCACAACATTGCAGCAAAAGTCTCTGTCATATCTGTGAATAAACGGAAGTCACAAGATGCAAAACAATCATTCGAGAAAATGACAAAAGACAAAATACTTTTGGTGTTTGACTTCAGGTGTATTTTAGTATTTTACTCCTCCACGGCTCACAGCATAAAAGAGTTTTGCGCGTGAGAATTTTCCAGAAGTGGGACTCAATGGTTGAGTCTTGAGTCGTCTTATGTATCACTTTGCGAGCGTGAAATGCACACGTAGACAAAGAATGATAAATGCATAATAAATACTTTTCATTTCCTCACTGCAACTTTCACTTTAGGCACTTGGAGGAGGTATTCTGTATTCTTTATGACATGCCTTTTACTGGAGAAAGTCTTTCTCCAACTTTCATTAATTAGCATGAATGGTTGAAAATAACAGGTCGAGTTACAAGGGTTTATTATATACTTTCGCATTCATACATTTCGTATCGTTAATATCGGTATCAAGTATATCAAGTAAAGTGAAGACATATAGTTAGTTATCAGTTATCATATATACCCCGTACTTATAATATATATATTTTGATTAAATTATGTATATATTTTAAGTTATAAGAATGTGATAATGTACGAGCTCGATTCGATTTTGTAAAAAGGGTGGCTCCTTCCTATAAACGGAGATGGGCTATGATTTTCCAGGCAGGCCGTCCTTTCAAAAAGTCAGTCTCATCATCAATAATTCAGAGCAGCGAAGATTTTTCATTTTTGCTTTTGTTTCCAATCACATCTGTGTACTGTTCAGCAAATTACTAAAATATATATAAAGATAAATTATTGCACCATATTTGTATAGTTTTGTATTGATGATGTATGTTGGTGTAAATGTGTTTTACTCACTTGGACCCTATTCCAGTCTTGGAAAACCCATTTTGCATTCCCGTTTTGTGATTTCTTAGCTGATAGTCTTGCTCTTCGGGTGTTAGATCTATTTCCGAAAGGGAAGTTAGTTCTTCTTCATTGATACTCCCTTCCACTTCCATTTCTTCATCTGCTTCCGCTGGTTTCTCCCCATCCCCATCTTTAATTGCTTTCTTTCTCATCGCATACTTCCGATAAATTTCTGCCTTGAGCGCAACCTGATAGCGGAGGAGAAGGTAGAGTGAGATGGCAGAAAAGAGAGCGAGTCCAACAGGGATGCAAAGGCCCATGGTCAAATATATAATTTCCGTTCTCCGACTATAATGTGGCACCACAATGGACTCATTTTGTCGACTGTAGAAGCACGGAAACTCGGTATTGAGAGAGGCATATTCCTTCTCAAACTCTGAGCACGACACTTTGGGAGGGTAACCACAGCCATTTACGTTGATTAACAGGGTGGCACTCCGCTTCCTGTCATCCTGGGTCAGTTCTTCGTGGGATTGGGAGGAGGAGAGGAGGGAGCGAGAACTATTATCACTTAGAAAATAGGAGTCGTTGTCCATCGTATACTCAACTTCAACAAAAATACACGAAAATAAGTCTAAAGTACATCCTTCCCGACAGGATGGAATGGCACATTCTGCTGGTCCGGTACCGTTACGAAAGTTTGTTGTTCTGAGGGAGAAAGTTGTAATAATTTAATTGCAAAAATAATTTTTGTCTACCTGATTATCTTATGAGTTAAATGCTTATGTTTACTCATGGTACTTACCGACAAAGCACTGGCTGACTAGAAAACTGCGCTTCAAACCCAACCAAAATAGGATCGACGAGGATGGGGAAAACGAAAAGTAAGGAAGAGCACGACAGTATGAATAAGGTAGCAGTGAAAATGGTTGCCGCTGTGGCTAATCTCGATCTCCATCCTTGCAATTCTTGATGATACATCTCTTCTGGAGTGAGCTCAGGGTCTTGTAAATGTTTCCGACTTGCTACAGTCCCAAAATACGCTCCGATACCGTTTTTAAAGCTCATCTGATCAAGGGTGGTGTTGCTCACACGTTTATTCCCGTTGCCATTCCCATGGCCCATGGTATTTGGGGGAGGTTGATGATGGTGAGAAGTTTTACCATGTTTTTTCCTTACACTGCCAGAACTTGTTATTGATGACGACACTGGAGAAAGATTCCTGTTGCTTCGGGAGCTACTCCGGGAACTTGCTTTCTTCCTTGAATTAGCATAACCACTACTAACTTTCGGGTCAGGAACGATTCTGACTCGTTTCAATGAACTGTTTTTGTTACCACTATTTTCATTAGAAATTAAATGAGCTCGACTAGAGGAAGAAGCGGAAGATGCGAGACTTATCTTGGATACATTCAAACTATTGCTTTGTTTTGAGGTACTTTGTCTAGGAATTCTATCCGATTTATATGAATTAAGGTTGTCATTGGCGGGTCGGGATCGCGACCCCGGCTCGGGTGAAAGTAAATACCTAGAGTCTACGTTGGGAACGCTATAAATTTTGTCCCACTCATCATCCAGTAAATCAGCGGTGAAGGAGTCTAGCCTATTCCTCCCTTTCCTTTCTTCCTCCTCTCCCCTTCTACCATTGGATTTTTGAGGAGATTCCGATGGAAACAACATGGCGTTTCGATCATCTTCCCCCTCATCTTCTTCATCATCATCATCTCTGGGAGGTAAATAGACGGGGTATGGGGTACTTCCGGTTCCACTGGATTTTTTGTGAGAGTCACTCATTTTTTGTTTATCATACTTATAACCCTCCTCATCTTCAGCGTCAGCATCAGCAAGGAACGAAGGCATTGGGGAAGGACCCGCCGAACCAATACTGGATCGGAGTCCTGACAAATCATTCCATTGCTGATCACCTTT
>JAANSM010003348.1:0-13064 GCA_036850725.1 Orchesella villosa | reverse complement strand
GTTATTTAAATTTACTGACATAAGGAAATATTTTGAAATTTTAGGACCACATTTCGAATGCTTAATTTTCCTCCAACTTCATTATAGTTTAAAATTAGTTAATCAATTAGACCAAAGTGCAGAGTTGTAAGCGAAGTGAGACTACTTCTAGTTATTTTTCAATGTGTCGGTGATGAACCAGTAAATTGGAATGAGTCACACGTGTAGGTACATATTCATAGCATGTTTAATGAAAAGGAATATATTTTTACACATCAATCTTTATTTTCGTAGGCTCCAGAGTCCTTGTTGAAGCAGCACTATGCCGACCTTTCCTCTAAGCCATTCTTCCCAGGTTTGGTTAAGTACATGAACTCCGGACCCTTGGTTCCAATGGTAAGTTACTCAGCATTCAAAATTAATTGTTAAAGGAAACAAATACAACGTTATGGTAAGCAACAGTTACTAAGTGTGATTTATTTTTTATTTTTTAAGGTTTGGGAAGGTCTTAACGTTGTGAAGACTGGCCGTCAAATGTTGGGAGAGACAAATCCAGCCCAATCCTTGCCCGGAACCATCCGTGGTGACTACTGCATTGAAGTTGGCCGTAACATTTGTCACGGATCTGACTCCGTTGACTCTGCCAAGAAGGAGATCGCATTGTGGTTTAAGCCCGAAGAGCTTATCAAGTGGAAGTCCGTTGAAGACCCATGGCTCTACGAGTAAACTGTTGTACAATTCCAATGTTGCAGTTTACTAACATTTCCATTTGTTAAAAACCATCATCCGAAAAATCATGAAAATACATCTCTTAGAAGCATTGTCATTTCCAACATTTGCACTATTTTCACGTATCAATAAATTCCTACCGGTTGTTTGAAAAATTATAACTTTACCGGCTTTACTAGGTCCTATTTGATTACTCACCTCAATCGTAATTGATAATTATAGCATGTATTATTATCATTCATTTTATACAGCTGCATACTATACAAGAAAACGAAAACTTCTCATGCGTTCGAAATTACAATCAGAATGCCAGAATGAAATAACTTGCCAATTATTTAAGACAGTATGTTTTGCCTCACCCCAACCACTAAACATGTTATCAAATAATGTATAAAAATGTATATCAAATCATATTCCGTTTCTCAACTTTTGCTTTTTTTATTTAAAATTTTTCATCTACGCTCGTTAGTTCATTATAAACAAGTTAATACTTATATACATTATATTGTCACAAGTTGTTCATACACATTCGAATAATATACATTTTACAATTTTTTTTGAGTAGATAGTATGCATATACAGTATTGATATAGTTAGTTGAATAAAGATACAGAGCAGCACGACACTAACTTATCCTCAATCTACTAATACCACAAAAATACTGAATGATTGCCTGAGTGAGGTAGGTGCAACACTTCGATTTCAACCCACTTCCCCACCAAATACTCAAGTTCCTTCTGCAGTTTAGTAAGCCGTCCTTCAAACTCCATTTTTTGAACCTTCAGACAAAAATTAGACATACCTGTTGGCTGATATTTAATCGCGATATTCGTAATACGGTTTAGTTCACTATACTATTTAGTACACCTAAAAAACTCGTTTTGTTAGGATACAGAAAAATAATTAAATACATTACAACGTGATTATCTTGTGATATATTATAGCACTCAACTAAATCATATGGAATGATAATTTACAAAGTGTTAACGACTTTTGTTATGTAAACGTGTGAATTCATAACAGTTACGACACAGATTAAATTATAACAAAATATTTGAATCATGAGCAACATTATGTATACCCTCTTTATAATAAGTAGTACCTAGAGCCTATTAGACTTGAGAAAACTTCAGAGATTGTTACTTCCACTAGTGTCAGAACGATTGGTGCTCCGTCCCAGTGAGTTCTCCGTGATGCTGCTCTCCTCACACCGAATATTCAAAGGAACATCAGTGTTTGAAGTAATATTCGGAGGGGATACTGCTCCCCTCACCTCATTGGTTCTGTCGGTTTGGTCAGTGTCTTCATTGACAATGTTGTCTGGAATATGTCGCAACAGAGGAGATGACAAAGGGCTCCGGTACTCTGCAGTGGAAGACGGGCCTTCATGTGTATTCGAGGATTCGTCGCGACGACTAGCGGATGTTTGCCCAATCTGGCATTGTATTGTCATCAGCAGTGTCCAATACTTCTTGATTAGTGCTTCGCGTGTCATCTAAACTCATGAAGCTTTCAATTGGTCGATGCTCATATTTCTGTATAATATGTTTTTCCCGTTCGACTTTAGAGGCGGATGACTGAGAATTAGGGTTATTTTCTTCTAGACGAACATCACGGTTGGTGCAACATATCACGAGAACTATGTGCATCCGTTCCACGAATCAACGTAGTGCTCATGTCTCGCTCAAAATTTGCTTTTCGGGTGACCTCTGAACTGACTGGGGGCCAATGCAGATCCAAATCTGTGAAATGAGAATAGCGTCTTGGTTCTGGGTCTCTGCGAAAGGGAGAAATCCGTGGGGATAATCCAGAATGAAGCTGCTGTCGATTCGTTGGTGTGCTAGAATAACCAAACATGGTGTCATTAACTCATTTTATACAATTGTTTTTAGCTAAAACAACAATAATTAACAAATTAAAATGAAGAGTTAGTTACCTATTATTTTCATCTGGCTCTGGATGAGCATCTCGTGCATGAGACGTGTGTAATGACTCAGGAACGGTACAATTAGCTTGAGTACTACTACCAACTTTGCTTAGCGGAGTAAAAGTAGATTGAGATTTTTGGTCTTTGTTCCGCTTCTTTGAACTCATGTTTTCGTAAAAACCGGAAGTTGCCCATGAATTTTTCACCCCTCCATTTCTTCTATGATAAAATGTTTTCAAAATATTACAAAACATTGCATAAATGAGAGATTTCTTAACTATGCAGACTATTTTTTTACACCTACCGCCCAGTATCCAACGAACCCGGAGAAATATCAGAGTAAAGTTGGGTATGGTTAAGCCCTTCCGCAGAATATCGCGAAGTTTCTGCTGCAGCAGACGGAGAGGGTTCATGACTATAAGTCGTCTGGTGCACGTTCGCATTCGATTTGGACAGCATATTTTGACGAGAGTAACTAAAAAAAGTAGTATATTAAAATGATATTATGAAATGACAAGAGTCCACGACTTGCTTCCAAATGATTAAGGAGAACACAAGCATTTAACTAGTCAATAATTACCTTCTAAAGTTATCCCAGTAATTATTTGCCCGTGTTCCAGGCGGAATCTGATTGTTCAACATGGAATTGGAGGTTCCATTTTCCGCGTCTCGACTGGGATCTAGAATTTTCAAACACAGTCCTTCAGTGTTTAATCGAGGATAATAATTAAGCACTATTAGTACAAGTAGTAAGTACATTTAATACCTCGAACTCCAAACTGAAACGGCATTTCTTGTGAAAGCATTACGTCTGGTCGACCCGGCACCTGCCAGTCTCGCTCTCGTTCACGTGGCGTACTAGGTTTTTGACTCCCAACCCTTTGATTGTCTTCCAAGCGACGCAAACGAGCCTCAATGTCAACAATAATACGAGTTTGGCTACTAATCTGAGTCACAATCCTCTTGGTTGATTCTGAGATCTTTGAAAATCAAAGTTTACAACGATAAGTCATTTCATATCTTGAGCATTTTATCCTTGAATTGAATCCCAATGAATGATTATCTCATACCATGTCTGACACATCACGAATATTCCGTGTCATATTATGTAAGTCAAATCTCTGCTGCATTAACGCATCCCTCGTAGCTGCTTTGTTTGCAGAAACAGCCGCATTTAAATTGCGAATTTGCTGACTCAGCTCTTGGATGCTAATGCTAAGCTGCATGTTTTGAGTATAACAATCTGAGGTGTTTCTCTGTCCATTAACATTAGGAATTGGATCGTATAGTAAAGCATCAAGATCGTAATAGGAAGTGCCTATAGGCTTGCTTCTGTGTGATAATTTAAAATCTTTATCCTTCCACAAAAAATGATCAAAAACAGAATATTGAAACAAGTAACCTACCTCATTCAATGCGGATTTCCCTCGTTGCATGAAGTTGTGATGATCTTGAAGAACTGACTGACGTTCAGAGTGACCCAAGTCAGTTCCACTGCCCCACCAATTTTGTTGCGGAAGAGTCTCTTCAACATTTCGATAGCGGCGAACTCGGTTTAGCTCATCTTGTGATTTGTTGAGATTCGGTTGTCGATAATCGTCTGTAATTATTACAAGAAAATATGTAGCATAAAAATACTACAAATACGTGCAACCGAATATAGAATATAAATTCTGATTGATTACTTAGGATTTAACCTGGAAAATCCTAGGTCACGAAACGGGGGTGACGGACAAGGAGTCGTGTTGACTCGATCATCATCCCAACGAAGAAACTCTTGGTTTCTGAAGTCTAACTCTGAATAAAACGAACTAGATCGGGTTGGCTGGCGAAATGGCTTGTTCAAATTATTCGATCGTTCTGAGAAGCCTCGTTGTCCGATATTATCTTCAGTATCCTGGTTCCTTGTCGCAGCTCTTGAGATATTGCAAGACATCATAAGGTCGTTTCGGCAATTGTCAATGCTGGCCAGAGATCGAGAGTTCATGCTTCCCATGCCACTGGAAGACTGGAGTGAGATTGGCGATTTCCCAGTAGTGCCACGGTATAAATTGTTAGGCAGTGTATTGTTGTTATTGGCTGCAGACAAGACCCTGTGAAATGTCAAAATGCCCAAAAACTGTTACACATTTATAAAACAAATATGGCAGGCAACTTAGCAAGATACATGCGCTTTGATCTCGTCAAGTCACAGTCGTGATGTCGTAATCAATAATTATTACATTCTTAAAAAGAAAAAAGGTAAAGAGGAGAATTTTTGGGCAACACCGTGTGTATTTGAGCAATGATGACAATCGTGGACAGCACTGTTTCGTCAAATTTTTAAGAAAAAAGGTGTTATCTTGATAAGAATTTCAAAATAGAGTTAATAGTGGTTTCCGTAAATTTAACCTTTGAAGAAGGGAGGACTGTTGGGCATTCTGAGACGATGGTGGAGGGGGTGCCAAAGCTGATCGGGCTGAGCTGGACCTTCCCAGTCGTTGTTGATCCCACTGAGATGGCGTCTGACCATCTTCCTGTGAGCTGCTATGACTATCATCCATTTCTCTCATGCGTCGTAACCTATTTAAATAATGGTCAACAATAAATAAAACTGCAAATAATTGTTAGATATAAGATAAACGGTATCAATTAAAGTTTCCTGGTGAAATTATCCTATTGTGAAGAAACAATGCTTCGACAATGCATGTTTATGTGGATCAAATTTTTTGTCGACATTGATATAATTAAGTCCACACATATATAAGCAACTGTAATACTATTTTATGAACAAATCAGTAAAACGGATCACCTCATGTGTATATAGCAGTTAAAAGTTATACAAATCACGGTTACCTATCAACCGACAATGGAGGCTTGATCCACCTCTTTCTTTGCGACATGCTTATTTATAAACACACCACGACAAATACAACTTGTTATTGAAAAACGCTAGTTGATGAGTTCTAAATGTAACAAATTCTACCGGGTGAACTGAAGTATGGCCAGGGAAAGATAACACCTTAACCGGGTATCAAACAAGGACATTGAACAGCAGACATTCACTAACATGGGACGCGTAAAGTGTAGTCGTAGTCGATGTTGACTAAGGATGATGAAGATGATTTTTACGTAGCACACAGCTCAGCTACTCAGCTGGGTAAAATGAAAACCTTTAAAAAGATAAAATTTGCATTTCCTCTATCGAATGTTTAAAATGATCCTTCACTATCTACTTTACCACAATATACCTATTATGCAGTTGAGTTTTGCATTAAATAAAATACGTATGAAAAAAGAATCTATTGTCATTAAAACGTTATGCAAATTGGGGAAGAGATATTACGAAATTATTTTTTCTGTTTCCTGAATAATTAATCAAGACGGATTTTAGACTGCAAACATTACAAAAGTAGTTAGAAGCGTACAGAAACCCACCTTCCAACAGTTCTACGGTCGAAGTCCTGTTTTGCATAAACACGAAGAACCAAAAAATGTTATCGAAGGTAGGGTATTTAAATGAGCACTGTTAATATTGCGGCTCAGGTTATACTTATTGCTTTTAGCATATAAGCATAAAACAGGGTTCTAGCAAATATCAAATAACTTAAAACCGTTTGTTTATGCCTATGAACGCTATATAGCTCTACTCAATTATGGTTCGTCATGACATAAGTTCACTAAACTTTTACGATTAATTTAAAAGAATTTACACTTACGATACACCAGCGCCAACAGCAAGATGCTTAACATCATTATTTTGATCTCCATGCCCTTCCACATTCGTTGGTCGTTTGTTTTTATCTCGCAATGAATCTAAATGACTTGCATTATGAATAGGAACAAATGCAGACTCCCGTTCCCCATGTTCTCGAGCATAAGGTTGACTTAAGCCTCTTAAGAATTGAGCGTAATCTGGAGCACTGGAAGCATCTGTGGATTCCACAAACCCCAGGTAACTACGAGGTTTCTTAATAATATTCTCATCGTCAACAGGTCCGTGCACATGTTCATCGGGAGACAGAGAGGAAGCACCGCGTGGCTCAAAGCGTGGAAAAGGTTTACCGTAAGTTTCATCATTCTCAAATTTTGTGAGTGGTGCAGTCGTTTCAACTTTTACACCCGTAACTTGTGCCATCAATGTCTTTAACTCTAAAATTTCTATAAAAATGAAACAGTCACTTGAAAAATTTAAAACAAATAAATTTTTAGACTATGGTATCTTACTTCGTTGTGCTTGGTCCTTGGCAGCAATGATATCCTTAACTTCTTTTATTTTGCTAGTAAAATTTTTGTCTAGAGCAAAACCACATCTCAGAACTAATCCCTGAAAGAGACGAAGAGTTCAAATTTACTAAAAGAAATGAAGTTAGTAATGATGGCATGAAAACAACAGGAAATTTGTTCCCCTACCAATCGACGACATCGATCAACTAATCTCTCGTTAACTTTTTGAATCTCCTCCAGCCTTTTGATATAATCTGCGCGCTCATGAGCTGGAATCTGCACAAGGCACAGAAACCAATAGAATTGCGATTCCATTTTGCAATCTATTTGCTACCTCATTGAATTATTGATAAAAAAATATATTGCTATGTGTATGTACTTACATGTACTTGTTTTTCACTTAAATCTAGCGGATCTGAAGATTTCTCTGGTCGGGACATTTCGTTAGCTGTTTTGTGTGCACGACTAGATGAAACAGCATAGGCACCGTACTAAAATTTCAATGTAAAGTCAATACTACCAGATATCTTCAGCTGTCAACAAATGTTATATGCAAAAGTCTAGTGAAGTAATTACCAATGATAAATCTTCCTGGCTGGCTACTCTTGAATGAGCATCGTGTTCTCCTGTTTCTGTACCATCACACTGCAAAATACAAACCCATAATGCAAAAATTTACATTTGAACAGAAACTCCCTGTAATTTCACCAAATATTTATAAGCTAAGAACCCACACTGACCAGTCTTTCATCATCATTGTCAATAGGATTGTCGCCACCTCGACTAGGTGCGGGGCTTATCACATGACTATCTTTTGCCAGTAAATCCATAAGCTCGAACTCACACTCATGAAGTCCGTTGATTATATCTACCATATCAGCAACCTTATGAATGATTTCCTGCAAATAAAAAATAGTTGTAAAATTCTTGCTGAAATCATGTCAATCGTGCTGAAGTAAAAGTGCATAACACAGAGTTTTATAATTCATGCATCTGTCAAAATTTTAACTTTCTCATCAACTTACTGGATCTGCTGACGGGGCAAGAGAATCAAGCGTTTCGTACGCTCCATCGAGCGAAGATCGTAGCTGAGATAGCTGAGCTATCAGTTCTTCACGTGACTACATTAAAACAAGGAAGAATTGACGTGTTATTTTCTATTAATGGGAATGTATTCACAGTCAAAATCTGCACTCATTTATAGTTTGTACTTACAGGGTAGTCTGGAGGCAAGCGAGGGTGCTCCGCAATGGAGTTAGGCTTGTTGGTTTTCCCGTGTCGTTTTAGCGACATTTTCGTAGGAATATTGAATTTCTACGATATAGGAACTGAAATGATAAACAAACAACTTTAGACAATCAACAATGTTGAATATTAAATATACCTAGACAAGACTATGTCAATTATCTAATGCTCTCAACACTCAAGTGTCAAGAACGAAATCAGTATTTTATACTAGCTACAAGGATCCGAAAAATGTATACAATTATCGCGTCGTAGCCACTGTCAAAAGGCTGAGGTTTTCTCTCAAATTCTGAATGAGTAGGTGGTAGGAGTCGAAAGAAACAAAAGTTCTCACTTACCACTCAAATTAGATTCACCATTCTCCGCAAATGTAATCTCTAAACACACACACAAACACACTAACTTCGTTTTCTACAACTGGACAATAACAAGCATGACTCCAGGAATAAGAATTAGTGACAACCCTAATAAGACTCTGGAACTGGTCAGGCAGGCAGGTTGCATAATTCACACCGATTCATGCTGCTGCTGATCATGTTAGGGAAGAGTTGAAGAGATTGAGCAAAAGCAGAGCAATGGAAAAAAAGTGTTTTCTTAGCTCAAAAAACCGATCCAATTGAATAGGACTAACATCATATCATTACACTTGAGCTTCTATCTGCATTACAAGTAGTAAGACAAACTACTCGTCAACTCGAAGACACACACAAGTCAACCTGACTATTGATTGCAGATTCTTTGGAAAACTAAAATTGGAAGTTTCCCTGGGTAACACTACTCTATGACAACTTTATGAATCAATAGAGAAGACATAGATTCAGTGAGTTATTTTTATCCCTGTACTCTCATAAAACACATGTGAAAGTGGAGCAAGTAGCCACTTCCAAGCTCTGCAGACAGGAACGAATGTACAAGGTTTTTATGCAAACGGGATGCGGGTACAAAGTGCAGATGCTGGTGTCGCGTCGCGCTATATGGAAATAAAAACTTTACCCTATGATGATGATAACAATGACAAAAGCGTTGCATGTGACATGATGACAGGAGGAAATGAGGAAACCCGTTTATGGCCAAGCCAAACCCATTCATTCTATTCTTGGTTTTGGTCAAGCAGCCGGAATGAGACTAATGAGGCTAGAAATTGCAAACGGATGGTGAAAATGGCAACGTTTCTACTATTAGGCTGTTCACACCGCAGAGAAAATTGGGTGCATACTAAATAACTTCCTGGCTTAGCGTTCGGTGGTGGCAGAAAAGCCAACGTTCAACTGCATTTTAAAACGCCTTCTAGCTTTTAAAACCTTATAATTACATGTAGTTTTTTAGTCGCTTTGGTGCACAGGAAAATTTTTGTCACATATTGGGGCAACAAAATTATGCATATCTCTTGCAATTGCAAGTTTTTAATAAAAAATATTACCAACAAGTGACATAAATCGTACTGGTCATTATTGTAGCATATTTAAAGCATACTATTACAAACTGCTGAAAAGTCAGGAATATTAAACATAATATGCATTTCTCAGCAAAACTTCTTACATCTTCATCAAATTTGCTCTCTCAAGACTTTTACAAGACATCTCCCCTACAAGATCCCCTAGATCCTTCCAGTAAATTGGGGCATTATAAGACTGTATCTAAATGGACGTATGTGGTATATATGTTTTTAGTAGTCAGTCAACCAGTATCAATTTCTTATCAATGCTTAGCGTTAAAGTTCTGCAGTGTCTGAAGTTCTATATAGCGACAGAGTTTCACCAGTACTTCCTCAATCATTGCTACACAATCAACATGGTACTGATAATTGAACCTTGAACTATACCTATAGCGATATGCTAACAAGTTTAACATAGTCAGGATTTATATATTCTGCTCAAAGATAAGGTTTCTTTCTTTCTACCAAGTCTTTATGCACATGCTTCGTATTCCCTTACTCACATGCAACGAACACATACACACACATCAGGATTCCCAACCGACCCCTACATCTGCATTATCTTCTCCTGTAGAGCTGCCCATCCTTATAGTAGATGCAGATACACGAGTACATTGGAGTGTTCCCTATATAAAAACCTTTCACTGATCGTCGTGAGTATGCATTGGCCGATTATATGTATTGTCGTCGCCTCTCTTTCCCATTTGCTCATCCAAATGCCACAAAAATGCTTTGGGCATGTTGCCGTAGCACCTCTCACCTAAATTACACAAAACGAGTATGACTGGATTCATTGAAGTAGTTTCACAAAAAACTGAAAGGAATTGTGGCATAAAACAAACGCACAACGGAGGGATGCTTCTTCATGTCGTATGCTGCAAACACAGAATGTATTTTTTGTAGAAATAATAACAGGAGCAAATACATGGTAATATTTGCTCGAATCCTCTATTAGCCTGTGTATTTTCTTATTAAACTATCAGTAAATGGTGGTATTTTCTCCATTGGGCAACGGAAACTAACCAAACGTGGATTACAAAATAGGATGCCAGTTTTAAATCCAAACTTTAATTCACGCTAGACGTGTCACTGCTCATTTTAAGTGTGTAGTTAAGATGTGTTAGTTAGATAGTCAGTGTTGGTAGATGTTTTTGCTGGGATAGCATTCAAGTCCATGATACCACTTAAAGAAGCTGTTCAATTATAGAAGCACAAGCACGGAATCACAATAGACTTGCAAAAAAAGTTCAAGGTAACGCTCAATCTTATACTTTTACCAATTACCAGGTTGATATATACGTTGTGTGCCATGCTTTCTGCAGCTTAAATGAGGAAAAAGGCAACCAAATAATTGAATCACAAATACAATTGTTTTTTAATCTCTTTTTTTTGTGCTTTATACTGATAGAAACCTATTGTACAACATGGAGAGAAGATCTTCAAGAGGACGTCCAGTTACTGGACGAACCCGCACTCCTGTGGTCCCCACGGTTACCACTGGCCGGAGAGGTGGAGCAGGAGGAAGTAAGTCTGNATAGAAACCTATTGTACAACATGGAGAGAAGATCTTCAAGAGGACGTCCAGTTACTGGACGAACCCGCACTCCTGTGGTCCCCACGGTTACCACTGGCCGGAGAGGTGGAGCAGGAGGAAGTAAGTCTGAGCCTCCGCCTCCCCCACGTGAACCTTCGCCCCCTCCTCCAGAAATTGATGTTGTGGTCTCAGGAAACGATGTACCTGCATCAGAAGAAGTGGTGTTGAATCGAAGAGGAATGCCGGCCCGTCAACGAAAGCGTAATCGCTTTTACTTTGATGATGATATGGTTACACCAGAAACCTGGAAAACAGCCATTGCAAAAAATGCCAAGAAAGTCAAAGCTGAACCTGTGGACACTGAAGATGAAGATGCAGAAGAGATTCTGGGTGATATTCCAGGTATTCCTAACAGCACTGTGGTTTCAAGACAGAACTCAAGAGGAAAGTCAGCAGTTGCAACTTCTCCTGCTAGGAGTGGTGGCACCAGTCCAGTGAAACAATTGCCAGTGAAGAAAGGGAAGCAGCCTGAAGTGACACCCGAAAAAGTTACCAAAAAGGGTGGACGACCTGTTGCAAACACGAATGCCAATCATCGTTCAACTCCTGTCTTGTCTCTTCCTGTGCTAATCCCTGCAACTCCTGAAAAGCCAGCTAGAGGAACTAAGGTCGTAAAGATCCCTCCTCCTCCTCCTGTTGTCATACCACCTCGACAATCAACATCGGGAAGAGTGATCACTCCAAGCATAAAAATTGATCCTGATGCCGTGCCTCCTCCAAGGCCAATTAAATCTAAAGGGTTGGAACCTGATAGATGGTCCAAAATGGCTGACCAAGCAACCAAAATCAGGAAAAATGAGGACGAAAAGGAGAGAAAGAAGAATGCTGGTCAAGGGAATAAGAAGAGTATGAACTTCAATCAGTCTAACTCAGAACGGGAGAGAGAGAAACCTAAGGATGTGTACGAAAAGAAGACACCCAAAAAGGACAATGACTACAAACAGATGGAGAAGGAACGGCAGCGATCACAACAGGAAAAGGAGAAGAAACAGGCAATCTTGAAGGAGAAGGAGCAAGAGAGGATTGCCAAGGAGAAGGAGAAAGAGCGCTCAGTAGTCAAAGAGAAAGAGAAGAAAGCTTTACACAAAGAGAAAAAACGGGAAAGAACTCTTTCAGGTAAAGATCACCGGGAACCTATAGCAGTGCTTCCGCCCGTTGTTAAGCTTGGACCAAGAACTCCTTTCATCACACCAGAAGAGCAGCAGCAACAGCAACAACAGCACCACCATCAAGCTCAACAATCTCCTCATAATCATCAGCAATTGATGGCTGTAATCAAGATAGATGACACCTCTTCCCAGGTTATTGACAAGCGTGTTGCACATGACATTAGCATCCGCCTTCGTAATTTGCTTAAACTGCCGAAAGCTCACAAGTGGGTTTGCTACGAGTGGTTTTACAGTAACATTGACAAGTAAGTACAACGACCATTTATTTTTTACGAATTTTTATTTGCTATTTAACTAGCTACGTTTAATGAAGCTGTTTTTAAGTATTGCAAATGTTAACTAATGTTCTTTACTTTACCTTAGGGTCCTTTTTGAAGGAGAAAATGACTTTCAGATATGTCTTAAGGAGTCGTTTCCCACGTTGAAAGCACGGAAACTAACACGAACAGAGTGGACTAAGATTCGTCGGTTGATGGGCAAGCCAAGAAGATGTTCTCAAGCGTTTTTCGATGAAGAAAGGGAGGAGTTGTCTCGTAGACGAATGAAGATTCGACAGATTCAGCAACGCAAAGTTACGGACTTTAACTATAAGGAACTTCCTGATGAAATTCCACTTCAGTTGGTAATTGGAACCAAAGTCACTGCCCGTCTGAGACGCCCTCAAGACGGTCTATTTACTGGAACCATCGAAGGTGTTGATACGTCCAATAACACTTACAGGATCACCTTTGATAGACCGGGATTAGGAACTCATTCTATTCCCGACTATGAAGTTTTGGT
>JAANSM010003347.1:0-13064 GCA_036850725.1 Orchesella villosa | reverse complement strand
TCTTTTGGATGACTGTGGCAACGACAACGAAAGAGTTAGGAAAGCGTCACCACATAATATGATGTTTTTTTATTGGTCGTTACGACACGGCTATATTTTTTTTGCAGCACAGCATGTCTCTTGACAATGATGCTCATTTCATCCCACAATCATAGCTCTTTCTACGCTGACTTTAGTTGTTGTAGGAGTTTAGTGAATGCTTTATTGTTACCGTTTCCAGCAAGCTAAACGTGTTTTTTTGCGGGGAGATGAAATAAATTTTAGAAATGAGTTTTTTAAAAGTGAAATTTGCTTTTTTCGACTAGACAAAAAGATGGAGACGAGAAAATGCGCGTCTTTTCTTTTGTAACGGATGAAAATTATGTAGCTAGAGATGCAAGTGCGGCCGTTGACGTTTTTCTAACGTTATCATTTCGTTTACTTGAAAAATGATTCCCTTGTGTTCTCTTCGCACTTTCCAATGCAACCAGAAAAAAGTGCGTAGGTATCCATTACGCTAGTAACGGTCACTAGATTCTTGTTCCATGAACAAGTTGTTGAAAGGAAAAAAAGCTTGTTTTTTGTCTTGTGTTCCTTGTAGATTTTCTTGGAAGATTGGAAGCATGCCAAAATGAAAATAAGACGTTTCACATTTTCACCTCGTTTATTGAGTTGAAATAAAGAGCTAGTGGGTATCACGAGATAAATGAGAAATGGTGACAAAATATTGATTTCATCAGTTGATAAGCTATTGTGATGTGATAATGTTGAAGTACAAAAAATATTCTTTGTAAAAATAGTGAAGAAAAACGTAGTTTCTTACTTTTTTTCGTGAACAATATATTGCAGATCAAACTATGTGATAGAGTCTGATAATTTCGTTAGACTTGTACTTTTTAACGTGATGATGAAAGAAAGAAAAACAGAATTGTAACTTGATAAATGTACCTTATGCTCTTTGATGGGTTCAAAATTTAAAAAGAAGTTTTAATCTTTTCTTGGTCCTTTATTAAAAGTTTTCAATGAGAAAAATGCAGCTGCTTCTGAAGAAGCAGCTGCCCTCAAAAGGAAGAAATGAAGATGAAAATATAATATAAAAATTTTCTTTTGCTCTATTCAGCCAATAAAAGCTGTTAGCATGGCACAAGGCTCTCGATATATCGTCCGAATTTATGTGTAGAGCCCCGCGACGAAGAGAAAAAAGGTTTTGAACCTTTGATGAGTAAACTACGCCAATGAACAAAACAAGAACACATCTTTTGAGACGGTTCTTCGTCTTCTTCACCTTTTTTCACAATAGAATTTGGCAAAAGGTAGACTTAAACTCAAGCTAAGAGGTAATAAGCAGGGCACTATATTGCGCTCCTTTTTATGACCATTATTATTTTGTCGCATCAAAAGGTATATATATATATCTAGGTGAGCATGAATGTATTTGTGTAATAATTCAAGCGTGAATAAAAAGGAAGGAACAATTGAAGAATAAGAATGGAAATATGGCAAAGTATAAGAAAGCACAAGGATGCGAGGGAAAAACATGGCTATTTTAGATGAGTTGTTGTACGCACATTTATTTGTCGTCAGTGGTCATTTTAAAGTAATATATGTTTATATATGTGTGTTAGTATGATATTATGATCCTTTTTTGTATATTATGATGAATTTTTGGACCATTGGCTCGGACTCATATGGTGATATACGCTCATTATAGCTCTCCTGCTCCGCTGTTTACTGCTTATTAGCAGTCGTGCAGGTGTGCTTGAGCATGTGCATGGCTATTGCCATTGCCCTCTTGTTCCACATTTTACCCTGTAGCTCTCAACAGTAGAAACGTAGAAAGTGCCTTGCGTTTTCTGAGGCTGCTAAGTTTACTCAAGTAGAAAAAGAGAAATTTATATTTTGTACACAAAAGAAGCGGAAAAAATAACATACATATAATATCTTAAAAATATGGAATGGATCGGAGTAAAATTGCCAGCGGCTTCTAAACCAAAAAGGTGGAGTGCATTGCTCCAAGGAGTATATATAAAATTAAACTGAGACGGACGAGTGAGCAAAAGAGCGAGTGAAAAATACTTTAATATATTGCTTTGAGTCGCAGCCGTACTGACTCCTCTTCTCTTCATTATTTAAATTTTACACGCATTGTGTGTGTACTCACTACTTTTGGGTTCTTACTTTTTGCAATTGTGTATACTCAAAAAGGAGTATGAAATAGGGATATAATATACAGCTACAAAACTGTGTCTTGATAGGAATGAAGATTATGGTTGATTGCCATGTTAAAATCGTGATGGTTCGCCTTGATAAATGAACCGAAACAGTATACCGAGCGGCACATTATGAGATGCCAGTCGGTAAAAGAAATATACCGTTGTCCTTGAGTAGAACTGATGTCTTCTTTGCTGGAATTGTGTAGAGCTAGAGCTGTGTATAACCGCATTTGAAGAAAAGGTGAGCTTATATTAGGTTGTGTAGAGGAGACATCCTTTTATACACACAAGAAGATGAGGAGTAGATTTTTTTGATGAAAATATTGATATCTTTTTCCTGTATTATGTGATGTGATGTGATGTGATGTATGGTCCTCTTGTTTAGGTCTGTGTTGAGCATGAGGATTACACAACACGAGTTGCCCTTGCTTCGTTATAGCAGTTTGGTCGAGAGCGAGATATATATTAAAGCTGTAAGTTCTATAGTATATTTATTGTACACGTTCTTTTGTTTGAGTTTTTAATCGTTTTAAAAGATTTTCTTCCTTTTGGGGAGAAAAGGAAGGAGCTTTTAGGTGCAATGCGGCTTTTAGGAAGAAAAAGATGTGGACAAGGGAAAAAGTTGAGTAAATATGTTAAAGAACAATGGAATTACAAGTATAATGTAGGATGATAATAATGCGTCAAGAGATAAAGATGCACATGATAGGAACAATGGTTTTGGAAGTTGGAGTAGATGGAAAACGGATAAGTTTTCATATAATTTTTTTGCTGAAAATATGAGACAGGATTCTTGAATATATTTTGCTTTGAGGCTATTTCAATAAATTGTTTCGTTCCTTCCTGGATACTTTTATACCTTTTGGCTTTATATCCAGCAGCCTCAGCTCAGCATAATTCACTTTTCCCTAAAAAATTCCTCCGTTTTTTTCAAAAGTTTTAAATATTTTTTATCCCCCGGAACACAAGAATATTGCCATGAGGGAGAAAAACAGGCTTTTTTAAAGGTTAGCAGCATAATAATATTTAAGATTAGGAAGAAGAAAGAACCAAGGTGAACTTGAACAGTGAAGTCCCTTAAAGTACACTTTTATATTTTTACACTCTGACTTCAACTTCCCGACGAAACTAATCTGGGTGTATGAAGTGCCCAAAGGAAACTGAAAGTTATTAGAGCCACGAGGCAGCCAAACATATATATGGCTGACTTGCTGACTTGCATAATATTTAAATCATCCTTATTCTCTGTGTATAAAAGAAGTTTTTTCAAAATATTTATCTTCAAGGGCATTAGGGAAAAAAAGTGCTCAAAGGCTTTTGAATTGTTTATGATAATGATGACCGGTGATAAAAAGCGGAGATATCCGGAGAAAAATATGCGGAGAGTGGAATTAGAAATCCTTGAAAATACCATGGCCTACTGGAGTACCAGAAAAAAAATATGTAGGGAGAGCTCATGGTGCATATCACATCCTTATTTATTTTTATTATGATTCCAGTTTTAAACTTTCCAGTTTCGCTCTCGGCTCTTGGCTCAGTGTAAACTGCTTCCTCATTATCCACCAACATCACTGTATTCACTATCAAAGCACTGCATCAGCCAAACCACCGCACACATGATATATGCAGCGGATTTCAGCCGTGTTATTTTTACTCATGTACACATTTTTCCAGTCTTAGGTTTTTAAACAATGCTGCTCACCTTGTCTTGCATCTTTTTTTTGCTTGAATGAGAGTGGAAGTGGTTGACTAGATGGGCTACTAAGAAGTTGTTGATAATCATGGTAGAATTGGTAGTGATATGATCATTTCATTCTTGGAGTCATTGGGGGAAGACAAAGGAAAGAAACCCATTCAAAATTCTAATCATTTACCAATTTTTACTTTCTTGTTAGACTTGACTTGACTCATCTATTTTAATCATTATAGTTATTGCAATATAGCTTAAAAGTTTGGATATTTACTCATCGAATTCATAGACATCTATCTCCAACTTTTTTTCTGTTCCTTAAAAAAATGTTGACTGGCTTGGCTGGCTGGGTATCAGCTCACCAGGAGGAGAGCATGAATTGATTGTACAATTTTTTATTCACATTGTGAATGTGAATGTCCGTCATTCCGTCAACTCAAAAGAAAGATACTTATATAGCAACTCGTGTAATGTATGGAATAATGAAGTGAAGCTCATTCAGAATATTTTTTTCACTTCGCTGTGGTTGGTCCTACAAACTTTGTTGAATTAGATGGACCGGCTAGAGCGGCCAGTACTGGTCATTTTCTTTATATTCTAGTCTGAAGCATGTCAAAGACGAAAATCAAGTTCATTGTGAGAACTCGTTGTTGTTAGGTATGTAGTACTTACGGTTTTATGCAGGTACATTTCAAGAAAAAAAATCCATTGATCACCTCACCTCTCTTTTGATTGTTGCTCCTGGCTTGTAAAGAGCTAGATATGTAGTAATGCAGTTGGAGTTTGACGTTGATTTCTTCCTTTTTGCAGGAGGAGGAGATTTCTCTTCATGAATGATGTTGTGTGTAACTACGTTGTAAATTGTAAAATACAATGAACTTTGCTGCATTTCATGATAATGTTTTGGAGGGAATATGAAAATTTGTATAGTGATTCAGTAACTGGAAAAAGAAACGTTTTAGCAATAAGGAAATTGTTGCAACACGATGTTTTAAGCTAAGCGGCTAAAAGAGTGAGTTGACGAGCCTCTTGTTTTGCCTAAAGAAAGTTGGTTTCGTTGTGCCATGTCTTCCCATATATTACGTAACTAATGTTGACCAACTTGACAGCTGGGATTTTTTTCTATCCTGGTGATGAACTCAAGGGGACCGGCGTTGTAAATCCTTCTCAAGTTTGATATTTTCTCCACCTTTTCCCCATTTCCTTAAATTGCTTCTCAATGAATTTTTTTTGGGATGTGGTTATTATGATGTTGTATATTGCTTGGTTTTTCGTCTTCCTTACAAAAAAGGAAGGTTTAATTTTTGCTGGACGTATCATATCAATCGCAATCTTCCGTCTCTCCGTCACGTCTCCTTTTCTTAAGTTAGCTTCAAGCTGAAATCTTTTTATTCAAGAGTTTAGAAACTTTTTTCTGAAGGAATTGCATTCGTATTATGAAGAGTAGTCAAAGAAAATGGTTGCTTTGGTGAAACCAGGATATTTTTTTTTCTTGAAAAGCGGCTCCTATTCTGCATGCAATGCATGAAAAGTTATTGTTTGAGTTGATCATGTAAAAATTTGAAACACGAAACATTTTATCGAACATTTTTCTTCATTGTCACGCCAAGCTAAATTATAGAAAAAGGAGAGAAACCAATATATATTCGATTAAACTTGTTTTAAAATGCAGTCCGTATCCAAAACAACCACCAGCATACCAAAGCAGTTTTGTGATTACTTTAAGCATTGGTCAAACAACATATGCATGTCGATAAAGTATTTGCTTTTGCACTTTTTTGTTTCTATCTCTCGACAAAAGTTATGATCAGTATACAGGTGAGCTGTGAGCTAATTGAAATTCAAATTTTTGAAAAAATGAATACATTTAACTTGTATATTTTCCAAAAAGGAATTTGATGGTTTGGTTGCACAGGTCGATTGTTGATACAATAAAAAAACTTAAATTCTCTCTGATTTTGATTTGGTTTGGTGCCGAGTTGACCGGCGGCTAGTGTCACTACTTTTCCTCTCTGCTGCCTCCCGTCTAGAAATCCTCAAGATTTTTTCGTGTTACATATGATGGTCATGATGATGATAGCGTTCTCTCCCTCTCTTGTGGTGTCTTGTCGGCCGCCTTGTTTAATATGCTGACTTAGTATTTTATTATTGCTACGTTTTTTTGGTGCCTTATGAAACGGGATTATTTTGTTGCTGTAGGAATATAAATTGAATAAAAACAACTATGTGAAACTAGAGCTTGAGTCCAAATCTGGATTTAGATTAAATCGAATAAAGTTTCAAAAGGTAAAAAAGAAGCCATGCATCACTGCCGCATTCATGTCTTGTGAAGATGATGTAAAAAGAGAAAATATATTCTGTTCTGACACTTGCTCTCATGTGCCAGTCTGTCAGCACAGTGGAGCAGACAAGCCGAGCTAACTTTTTTTATAAAAAAAATCATTTGGCGTATCATATTATTTCTTCAGAATCTATCCGTGCAGACAGTCGGTGAGCCAAGCAAGCCACCATCATCATCATAATCATGTTGTTTCCAAGATGATGATGATGATCACAATCATCATAAACGTTTGAGATACAAAGTGGTTTCAATTTTGTGATCGGTTCTTCTTCCACCATTACCGTTCCAATGCCAAAAAATCGACCAGTATTCCGGACCAGTACAATTGAAACCTCTCAATTCTCAAACTCCAGAGTCTGCTCCACATTCAAAGAATAAATTCGCTTCTCCTTTTCCACTTGACGGAAATGCAAGAAGGGTGATGTGATGTGATTGTAATGAGGACTGAAGTGATGATGACGTTTCCTTCCTCCTCTTATGCTCTTTTCTATCCCAGTTTTTATCAAATTACCTTATTTTATAGGTGTGGTGGTTTGGTTTGGTTAGTTGGTAATAATAGCAGCGGACGAAGGCGAAAGCTTTGGAGAATAAAGTTTTTTTTTCTAATTTGAAATGGATGGAGCCTTGTGACCTCGAGATCTTGTCTGGAATTTCAATCCGATAGTCTGCGTCTGGCTGACCATATCAACCTATAAAAGCACATTTCGTTTTTGGCCGTTCCTTCTTGAATGATCCATGAATATTAACTATGTTAGGATGAAAGGGAACACAATGTACTTTTCTCTCATCTCTTATCCTTGGCCTTGTTACTTCACCTATACCAATAACTCCTTTTTTTATATCATTTCTATCAAATCAGTAACAGTAAAGTATTTTTATATATATCCTTTGACTATTTATTTATGAGCATTGCATCTGTTCCTCCTCATTCCATTCGCATTCAATTCAATTGTGTTTAATGAAAAGGCTACAGGAGAACAAATGACCGGTTGGGTCTGAGCTTACAAAGTTATTTATTGAAAAAAAGCTTGTCCTTCTTTCTACTTGTTAGAAAAAGGCGAACAGCAGTTAGCCTACTTTCCATTTTCAGCTCACATAACAATCCATCTTGCTCAATTTGCTGGATTGCATTGAAATTCTTTGCTACCAGTTACCAGTTATAGTTGTTTTAAGTCAGTCATCGGTGTCTGGAGAATATAGTATGTATCTACATGTTTTTTATTGAGGCTTCTTCTTCTTCTTCCACTCCTCTATCAAAAATGTTGAGAGATGATCATGAGATGACACAAAGCTACTTAAAATACAAGTGGTTTTCTTTTCGTATAGTGACTAGCTTGTTGCTTGTTGAATGAATTAAGAGGAAGACAGGAATAGAACAACAGGAGCACTTGTTTCGATTTTTTCTTGTTTTAGGCAAGTCATTCCTGGATCATCACATTGTAAAGTTTGTGTGTATCACCCTGTTTCCTATATTGGAAAGAAAAATGTGTAAGCTTAGGCTTTTAGCCAAACGCATTCAATTCATCTAAATATGCATGAATTCAATGGATATATGCAATGCATACATACCAAACATTCTTCGCTTTCCTTTCACCAAAGAAAGATGTCGGAATGAATTGAATGTAGTTGTATGTATTAATGGCTTTGTTACGTTGTTTGAGCAAAGACAGATGTGAAATGTGAAGTGGAAGAAGAAGTCAAAGTTCTTTTGACGAAGTATATATATATAAAAATAAAGTACCATATATAAATCTTACGTAATTAAACCATTTTTAAACTTTGAACATGATACTTAAGGATGATGATGCTAGTGATCAGCAGTAACAATTTATGTTGATGTTTTTGCATAAAGTTTTTTCATTATAAAATGCTAAAATGCTCAGCTGCAATTTCTTGCCCCCGCATCGTAACAACATATGTGTGTCTTTGATTTTTTTCTTCTGATGTGCGCAAAAACAACACGATGATGAAAGGTTATCATTACAAAGGTTCAATTTTTTTTGAGTTTGCATGAGTAAGCAGATGATGATCCAGTTTCTCAAACACTTTTTTTGAATTGGTTGATTAATAAATTTATATATACAGCTTCAGTTTTGTGCTGATTTGATTTTTCATCGGTTAAATGAAATGTTTTAGAGAGCCATCAAATCAGTTGAAAACAAAACCATTCAATTTAACTCAGCACTAATATTTATAGGGAACTGCTGAACATTACAATTTCACTCTGTTTTTATGGCGTGTTTGCTCATTACTCTTGTGGATAATGATGCTAAGCTGATTGAAACTCTAAAATCGGATGATGATGGAGAAGTTTGAGAGCATGATTGTTTTCATTTAATTGCCTCCTTTGTAGTTATTACTTTGAATGTGCTTGGCTGAACACTTTTTAATTTGGATTATGGATGGATTTATGCCGCTTTTAGATATGCCAACGGGGCTTTTAAAAATGAATGGGTTCAGTTTATAGTCTTATTTTTCAAGTTTTTAAGCTAGGATATCCGTTTTCTGTGACGTGATGCCATTTCGCCTTTTTTTATTTGGAGGGTGGGGCTTGCATGACATTTGGTTGAGATGGTGTGGTGTGCTATGCTGAGTCGATTAATTCCATCCCAGTTTGATGGTGATTTCTGAACTTGATTGTTATTTTGATTACATTATTTCCTATTCAATAATACTCTGTTGCCATCACCATAAAAAAGTAAGAGTCAGCATAACCATAAATATAATGCTCATTTCCTTTATTTAATATGCTGGTGAAGCATTTTGGAAAAGTCCATCTCCAGATTATGATCTCATGATCAGATCATCATTCTCTGTTTTTTGAATTTGAATAACCAACGTTCATTACTGAACATTGAAATGAAGGGATTTTCTTTTCTGATATGATGTGATATGAGAGGCTAAAGAGGAGCTCTGAGCATCCTCACATCTCACCTTTTTCCTTGTATACACTTCTCCAAGAGATAAATGTGAAGGGCAACAAATAGTCGTTGAGACTCACTTGTTTCAATGGAGAGAAATGAATAAAGGCTCTTGTTTCTTTATTAAAAACGGTTGGATGAAATAGAAGTATAGAAAACTGAGAGAGAGAGANTGTTAGCATTGTCCGGAAGATGAATGGACAAGCACGGATACGGATTGATCATCCTCATGTAAAGTGGAAGGCAACGGAATGAAGAGTTTTTGTGTGCGTAGAGAGAGGTTAGGTTAGACAGGGAATATTTAAGGCTTATTGTCAAATCTCCTCATGCGTGATGATGTGTGAGAGAATGATGGATTGTCTTGTCATGTGAAATGTTTCTAGAATTACAATGCACCTTCAACATTCAAGTTCCGTTATCCATGATGAATATGAATGATTGTGGAAAAAAACACCTTGCATATTTATGCATATAAACTTGCAGTCAGTAATCTCTCATCATTTGGTAGCAGGTATTATGCAAAGCAGCTGGATTTTGAATATAAAGAAAGAAAGGACACTTGTTGCTGGCTTAGCAACAGGTTGCGAAAAAACCAGCATCTCACGGCTAAAACTCACTCCAGCTTTTGCAGGAGAAGGATATAATTTTTGTTCCCCGATGTTATACTAACAAATGAATGAAGCAAGGTGTGTCCTGGGGAGGAACTCCAGTGTAATCCGGTTCTACCGAAACTGATCATGTCAGACTTAGAAGTTATTCCCCCATTTTATTCTATCTATCTTTCTTCTCAGCTCAAATGGATTGAGAGGCGTGTTTTCGTGTGCGTATGGGAATGGTAAAAAGTGAAACTTTGTTTTTGATGGAAGGAACCACTTCCTTAATTCCTTGTGGCAATGGCAATTGCTGGATATGAAGGTTGAAGTTTGATCTAAAAACGATGATCTTGAATATAATGTTGGGATTATATCGGAATAAAATCGGGGTGGAGATGATGGCTGATGCCCCTTGACTTTAAATTCCCTTCAGCTCAAAGTTCAATATTATATTTTTTCTTCTTTATTTCATTGCTCTCTCTCTCTCTCTCATTCGACTCAGGGCGAATAATAAAAAGGGAAAAGGGCATTACTTTCACATGACGTGAGCATTACTTGACTTGGCATAATCTCCGCCGGCTATGTATATTATCTATGTTTCTTCCTTGCAATGGAATTCCTTTCCTTGATCAAAAGAATGGAATGATGATTTTGAATAATATATGTATCGTATCGTAATCCGTATCGTCATTATTGTTATTATTACTGTTATCATTATCATGATGGGTGCTTTTAAAGAGAGAGAGAGAGAGCAAAAAAGGAATGCATCTAAATATGCATGCAACGCATATCTATATGCATTATGATGATGAAGCACTCCAGTCTCGTAACCTGTGGTGATCTTTTCCATCTTCGCTTTGACTTAGATCATTGGAAAAAAATGTGTGTGTGTTAGTGTGTTGCATTGTTCTTTGAACCTTATTTTGAACCGACCAAGATTCATCGGTCAACAAAAAAAAGAATGCATGCATGCATATATACCTTTTTGGTATGCGTTTCAACATCAACATTGTCTATGATAATATGCATGTACGCATAACTGGCTTTGGCTCTGTCGTGTTTTTTATATCAAGAATAAATTCTTGATTGGATGCGTGCCTTCAAACTTTTCCTCCACAAGCTAATGATCCATGTGGATTTGGATATGTGCGTTGCTTGAGTTACGATATGATTTTATTTTGTGGAAGTCTTTTTCATCTTAGAAACCAGAAACAGAAGCGTGGTCCACTTCACATTCCAATTTTACAAGAATTTTATTCCACTCTCTCTCTCTCTTCCTCTATCATAAAATGATTCAGTTTTTTGTCTGGATTGAGACTGAGGACAGCCTCGTTTTCATTTTTATTTATTATTGATTGACTTCCCTTAGCTGCTTTTCTTGTTGAAATTTCTCTCTTGAAACATTGTGATTGAGCAGAAACAAAAAGTGGTTTTGGTTTTGAGCATATTATTCTTATAGAAAAAAATTCTCACAAAATTGATCACGGTTTTACCGTTTCGTCTTTTGTGGCTTTGACTTTAAAGGAGAGGCGACTGGAATGACTCTTACTATATGGATCATGATCATGTAGATGAAGCTTAGAGCTTTTTTGAAGATGCGTGTGAAGTATTAGCAGGTCAAGTATAAAAAAGTCGTCGTCTACTCCTCTCTCCAAAGTCTGGCAAGTGAAGCTAGTCCAGACAACACTTTTTTTCTATCGTCTCTACACAAGTTTTAAAATCATGTCTTGTTTTTTCCTGGTTTCTTCTCAGCATATTATTTTTTTCAAGATAAAAGTTTCATACTATATCACATTGTACTGCATTGCATTGTAGAGGAGAATGATGCATGGGAAGTTTTGAAATTCTTTGGCTCCTCTTCCAAATGTATTCTCCCTTTCTCGCCTCGGTTTTTCACACGGTCTTTCCAGATGAACTTGCATAATAACATCATCATGTGTGCTGTAAATAAGCTCTTTGTTTTAGCCAAGCGATCCGGTAAAATAATGCAATGTACACAAAAACATTTCATTATATAAACATGCTGATTGTTTTCCTTTCTTATCAAGAGAGACGTTTGTTGCACACTACATATTAGTGTATAATATTTTAATCAAGAAAAAGAAGCTAGACAAAACAGCCTTTTAACTAAGCTCTGTTTACCTCACTCAATTTCACTTTAATTTTGAAGGAGGTTTTGCATTTCACTCAATAGCGTTTGTGATGCATAACTCATTTCATTTAATGAGGGCATAATATTTCTTTTGGCTGGACAAAGATTATAATTTATGAGCATGTTTTTTTTCTGTTGTTGTGGCTCACGAATTATCGTAACTTAAGTTTGGATTAGGTTTTAGAAAGAATAAATGGCTAATTCATCAAGGGAAATTAGGGAAGTAGCAGACATCTCATCTCGATCTACAGGATGGCTTTTACTGCATCTCTACTTTTCTAGCTCTGCATCACATGGATGGAGATGATGAGAAACGCGTTTTCCTTCGTTCTCTCTCTCTAAATCACCATGATTTGAAATATTATGTATATGACTGGGTAATTTGAAGTTGATGAAGTAGACACTTCTCTTGTTTTTGCTCAGTGATGCAGGCAAATCGGATTGCTAATGATTATGAATAACAATGTGTACAGCAACGAAGAACTTATACATATATTGAATTATTTATAATTTATGCCGTTGGTGATGTAATGATGGCAAAGATATTTGCATATAAATCAAAAGGGCTGCCAATTAAAAGGCAATTTTGTTTGCGGAACCAACTTGAAGCCCTCTTGGTCCTCAAGAGCTCATTGTTTTAAGCCAAGGAAGTGGAAGCTGGTTGAGTAGTTTTAGAAAGATTGCTAGGATACCATAAAAAAGTCATTCCAATGTAAACTCTAAGTCCAATAATCGAACCCAATTGCTTTGCTAATAAACAATATATTATATAAGTAAATTTATGATGAATGAAAGTAGTTTTAATAAATTTCTATATTTTTTCTGTTTTTCTTCAGGGTTTTTACCAGTGGTGAGAAAGCGTCCTGCATCCACATCAACAGGCAAGGCTGCCTCTGACAGTGCTCCAACATCCTCAGCTGCCGCGACAGAAACGAAGAGGGCTGCTATGTGAATAAAAAAATCTATCATGTAAAACACTTTGAAAGATGCTTTACACAATACAATATTTACTACTTGAGCTGCAAAAAGGGTTGTACGTTTTTTTTGGTTGGGAAAGCGAATAAGAAATTTACCTGACAACGGTGGTGATGGTGACGATTAGCTAACCTCTGTTATTTATTTATTTATATATCACACATGATGATAATCTTTTTAAACGATGCAATATCTAGCGA
>JAANSM010003346.1:0-13065 GCA_036850725.1 Orchesella villosa | reverse complement strand
GCCTTTTCTTTATGCTGTGCATATGAACCTACATCTCATTTCGTCAAAAATACCTCAAAAGAAGAAATCTTTGCATTAGAATATTATTCTAATGAGCAACCCAAATATTGAGTCATGACAGCTTGCTTATACATGTATGCATACGTAACTCTGTTTCTGGATGGATGAAGAATGTAGACACAAAAAATTTAACGCTCCAACGACAATGCATAGAATACCTTTGCTTATACACTGAAGTTGGGCGTAAAGTATTAATATCGAATGGAGAAATGAATTAGTATCACGTGCTACATTGTAGTTTCCCTTCCGTAGAAAAATGAATGAACGACGTTTATTGCCTTTTCAACCTGGATTTATTAGGTCTAGACTCTAGACTTTGCCTTCCTTCCATTCCTCCATGAATTTCTATCGGTCCTCATAATTTTGATAGCCTTTCGTTGAAAAGCTTGTAGAGAGTGAATACGGCTGCATTTTCCAAATTCTATTCTACTTTCTACTTGCTAGAACTACAGTCATTCACAAGAACAATGATGATCCTCTCCACTAGCAGTTTTCAAACTACCTTAGTTTGCCTCAATAGTTTGGCATATACTTTACTCTATTCTGCTTCAGTAGCAACGTAAATGGAGTACCTGACCGAGGCAACTTTTATTTTGATGATATTGGTAGTTAAATTGCTTAAGTTTGGATATAGCCTGCATTACAGTGCAGACATATTTTTGGCGTGATATAAAATTATAAATTAAGCTCAAGTGATCATTTATCACATGACAATGAAATTGTGGATGCTAACCTAATAACAAGATCGGGTTAGTGGTAGGTATTGGTTTGCAGGTAAATTCATAATAATATGGTGTGTAGAAAATACAATCCTGTGAGACTAGAGGCTCTGCGGATGAGGACATTGATGGTGTGTGTGGTCTACACGGTGCAAATGCTAGAGCTTAGAAATAAGCTAGGGAAAGTTTTTAACTTACTCTTTAGCAGGATATTGTGTATCCGTACCGTATGCCTAAATAATCCCATCATCATCATGCTCAAACGTTGTACTTGTGTTCTGCATTCGCCAATTGGAACCGTTCCCTATGTTCTATAGTTGTAGTAAACCAAAGAGCTATTCATTTCGAAACGTTTCTCTACTTAGCATCAGGATTCAGGTATCCATCCCATGGTTATTATTAGGTACTGGAATACAGTATCCTGAAATAACTTGCTACTACTTTCCAATGAAGATAAAATTGAAGTGAATGGAAAACACAGGTAATTCCCATCTAGTGGCGACTGGCACTTATTGTATCGTCATGAGTGTTCGCTCGCTGTAGAATAAAAAAAAGATTGCCTATTTGCTTTCCTTTTATATTTTGCTTTTCCGAACTCCTACCAAAACATAATGCATGGGGAATCGGTTCTTGATAGTTGTGAAAGCCTTTGACTAACACTAAAATGTATATATACCTACATTTAAAATGTGGAAGGAACGTTGAAAAGAGCCGTTCTTTTCCTGTAACATCACCGCATAAAACTAGCATCACAATCATCACCACAACTACCATTACAAACTACTACCCAGGACAGGACCGGCATTGTGAGTGAATTGGAATATATGTTTTATGCCAACAGTCAACAGCTACAACTACTTTTATCAAATAAAATGTATAGAAAAAAATTCACCTTTTTTCTCTCTTTCCAAATATTCTGTTCAAGTCAAGCTAAACTCTACTCAACAGAATCATGTTTTTTATATCTCTCTCTCTCTTTCACATACTCAGTGTTCAGTGCTCAACACTTATGTGTCTATCACTTCTATTACTACACAATTGCTGTTTCCAAAAACTTTCAGAAAATGAAGCACTCCACCTGTTCACCCCTTGTAATTCTCGGCACTCACGTTTTTATTCTTTATCCTGTTACCTGCTTTCCCCCCAAAAAAAATGTACTTCAGTCTCTTTACTGGTTCCATTATACATCTCTTCCTATCCTGTTTAGAAAGAGGAAGCGTCGAGTTTAAAAAAATCTTTGTATGAAGGCTTTATGTACTAATTCACTATGTAATATTTTATTACATGTACATATTTTGAAATAAGTAAATAGCATCGGGAGCAACTGAATGAGGAATGCAATTTGTACTTTCTCTTTGCAGAGAGAGAAGAAAAATAACCCAAAAACTTTATTCTTTTCCTTACTCCACGCTCAGTCCTCAGTGAGTCTCTTCAAAGAGCTCAGGTTTGTGTTGCCTTGTCATGCATGAACATGTGTACGATTTTCAGCTGGAGGCTGCAAACTTTTTTTCTTCTTTGCTACAGAAACTAGTCGCACTAAGGTTTCCATGTATATTCATGCATGCTTGCATGCTTCACGTATAAAGCAATACACTTTCGACTCTGAGAAGAAGAGAGAATGAAGAGAGGAGAGAAAGGAGAAAACATTGAGCTCTACAAGAATGAATGTTGTTTTAGCGTAACCGAAAAAACTCCTAGTTGATGAAAGCTTGTTGTAACTAATTTATTTAGTTGGTTGTATGTATGTGCTTGTTGATAAAAATAATAAAAAAAGGAACAAATTATTTATGTGCTACATTGTACCATGATACAAGACAGAGGCAAAATCGAGACACGTAAGTGCTTGCTCTAACAAGACAAGTGAAAGTTATGCATGTATATGGGAGCCACTCGTCGTACTTTTCTGATGAGATGCCTGTCGTCACTAAAAACAAAAAAAGAGAAGTGGAGAGGAAAAAAGTTTTTGTATTTTTCTAATGTTAGAACGGGTCTGTGAATTTAGTTGTGCGTATTCAACACTATTTTTGTTTAAACAGAGAGAGAAAGAGAAAGCGATACATATTTTTTGTAAGTAACAGAGAATAGAGAACCAACCGGCATTTATACAGTTTTTCTTTTTCTGCGAATTAAAATAGACAAAATATGTGCTGAGTCCATGGGGTTTTTAACCAAAGAATGTGCACCAACCAACGTATTTAGTGCATATCATTATGCTTCTTTAGTTGTGTTTCAAGGGGGTTACAAAATCCTCATATTCACTAAAAATATGCATAAAGAAAGGTGTTCCTCGCTTGAATATTTATTAAATTGGGAAGAAAACAGGTTCATATATCATAATCCTATTCCAGTCATGCTTATTAGATCTCCAAGATTTCATAAATTTACTGGAAATAATTATATTACTGGGATATTTAAAGGTTCATTAAGGGATTTCTTTCACCTTTACCTATTAAACATTACTGTTAAACTGAGAATATTCTTATCCTCTGTTTGCATATTCACTTTCTCGAAAATTGGATACCTCCTTGCTTGACGTATTTTGTTTTAATAACCGCCGACAGGAAAGGTGCTAGTGTTGTGTTAAAGGCGAGCTATTCATATCCCCCTTCCCCATGCAAAAATTGTGTTCTATTCGTACTTATGTAAGTTATGACATAATGAGGTATCTCGCGTTCCTTTGTTCGCCAACAAAGCAATGCAGAGTGCAGAATTCTTTAGGATTTTCTTTGAAAGGCCACAATCATCATCATCATCAAAGTTATTTCACCAACATATTATTTTTTAGATCGATACAACGTTAATATATTTTTGCAGTATAAATAATAGCAATAGATTTCTTTCAATATCAATATTTTGCTTTTTACTGTGAAATTTGAATGTGCGTTTATAATCTAGCTTTGACCTCATTCATTTATCTGCATATTTGGATCTACATTTCCGGGTAGAAACACACGTCGAAGGGAGAGCAAACGTTCCGGAATAAAAGAAGGATCACGTCAAAATGTTTGCGAAATGGAGTCGTCACGACATCCATCAATAAAATCCTACACGTTCCCCATTTGTCCTTCTTTCCACATTTCATATTGATAACACAAGGCTTCCACACTACATATTCACCTCTCAAACACTTCCCTTCTACTTCATAAATCTAAACGCACGCCTCATATAAAATTTTACAAGTGGAAGTTTTATGGAATAGAGTTGAAAAAGTTTGCATTGTTTCAGAAAAGTGGAATTCGTAGCTATTCTTTCTTGTATATACATAGTTTCCAGCTTAATTTCGCGTAGGATGTTCTTTTTGTTTTGCAATATTCACGTCAATAAGTTCCCATTTCACCTTTGTCCTTTCACTCTCAATCTGAGCGCTGAGTCAGACATGTTCTGACATCGTAGAAAGTTGTTCATGGCTAAGATTTACGTCAACAACTTAGTCAGCTATCGTTATCTAAAGTAGACTAAAACCCGTACCTAAATAGATATGCTTGTACACTGAACACTGGCAGGTTACAAAGCTTGGTTGTAAGTATTAGAAATGAGATACAAAAGGGAATTGGGATGAAGATTCTAATTTGGAGAAAGAAACACAACGAAATTAAGAAAAGGAATACAATATGCATGGGATGCAGAAATTGTTTCGTTTCGCATGAACTACATTGTCAGTATGAAAGAGGACATTTACATAATGTAATCTAAATACGCGTTTCGACTTTTGACTAGACTTACTTACACTTCACTTCAGAAAAAAGTGTCTCCTCTTGACTGATTGACGACGATGATGGAACGACTATAACCTCAAATAAAACCCTTGACTCTCATGAATAATAAATGAATTTCATTTTGTTTTATGTGTAGAAACTTCATGGGGCTCTCACACACACACACGGCCGTGGAGCAGCCATTATTACATATAAATGTCATTCTTTTCAAGTTTTCTTTAGTCTTATATATTCCTCTATTCCTCTACGATGCTTCTTTTGCATGTACTTTTACCAATATTCTAACAACTTAACGTGACATCACATAAAGAGATTCTTGTCCCACAGGACTTTGTTTTTAAGATGGAAGATAAAGACATTTGCCATCATATACCATCATCAAAGAAAGCAAGTGCATTTTTTCACATGTCAGTTTGAAATTTGCAAAGGTTGCGCTCTTCCAATTTTGGACCTTGGTTTGTACTTGCTCCATCATCTCATCTTGTCTCCCAAACTTTTCTCTTCATTAAAAGTTACACTAGGCTCTAGCTGAAATGTCAGTTGCAAGTGGAAATTCTCGGCTTAGAAGTCATTACATATGCACAGATGCTTTTCTATTTTCCCATCCAAAATTTAGAGCTGACCATATCCTCCTTTATTTCACATAAAGCTGTTTGAAGCCCCACATACCACATACAAAAAATAAACAACAACGAAAGCCATACACCAAAAGTGTTCACAAATGTATGGGACTAGTTTAACTAGACAAAAAACAAGCAACTTTTATGTTCCCACCACCACTGTTCTGTATAGTACTAAGCTCAAAGAAGAATTGAGCGTTTTTTTGCTCTTCTGTCTCATTTTGTGATAAAGACCTTCTTACTGGCTGTCTTGCTTCCTCTAATCCTGTAAACTAGCATGAGCATATGGGAATGAGTCAACTTGGAGAAAAGCAGGAGCAGCAAAGAAGCGTTGCATTATCTGAGAACATTTTTTTTCTCGTATCTTGAGGCTCAGTTTCGTTGAAAATTGTTTGCTTTCATTCCCCGTCGGTGTGGCTTAAATGGGCCTTTTAACAAGAATAAACGTATGCGTAGGTGTGTATTATCCATACAATGTACTTAGAGCTTCCATTAGAGAGTGCTCAAAATAAAATTTTTGTGGTTTCCATTTTGCAATGTTGTGGCCAGACCTATAGTTTGTCATGGACGGTAAAAGAGTAAATAGGGAAAATGGCTTTATTCGTGGGTGAGCGCACACACATAATAGAATCCTATATCTTTCTCATAGAAAGTCTCACTGACGATGAGAGTATGCATGAGCTAATCTGGGAGCATCATCATCTTGGTTATCAAATCAATATTAGGTGGGGGGATGTTATGCTCGTTGTATACCGCAGGACTCACTCAACAGTCTTCTTTATTGTGGAAAGAAGCAATATAAGGATGGAAGGAAGCTTCTTTCATTTCTTAAGTATAGGTATAGTTCTAAATCCTTATTGTTCCTTTAGATCGTGAAATCAACTCTGGTTTTCTATATGACGCAATGCTACAAAATTGGTGCTGCATACTAAATCTAAATGGAAGATGAGAGAGAGCGTCTTCACTTTATACCTAGTTTGGTTTTTGACCATATAGACACAAGAAAGATGTTATGATGTTGTACTTTTATATAGCAGAGAGTGATGATACCATGTAAATCTAAGCTTTTCGCTACACTGCGCTCCCTTGTTTCACCTGACACTTTTCCAACGTAATGATTGAGATACCCACAAATTTACTTTGGTGCAGTATTCAGGCAATTTCTTAAGCGTAGTGCCCCAAAATGACCCCTACTCTCCCTTTCACGCCGTCTGATACCGTGGCGCTTGAACACCTTCATAAATATTTTGTTGCTTGCTTCTATTTCTATTCTCTTAGAAAATTGTTTTGAGAAATGGGAATAAGAAATACATTTCAACGAAGGAAAATGTGAGGATGGGGGATCCTAAAATATGAAGCACTTCATCCATCTTTTGGAGCTGATGATGTATGGATATACCACGACTGCGGTGTAGCGTACACAATAAATTTTGCACATGGATGAAAAGGAATTCATAATGGCACATGTATCCTTTTCTAAGAAAAACAAGTACAAACGTGTTACAACATTGGTCTGGCTCTTCCAGATATCTATGAATAATAGGTGAGCCTAATCAGTGTCGACCTGTGTGCTCATTATACTGTATCATGGGACACACCTATAGAGCAGTGAGCAGACCAAAAACTAACCAGCATCAGATCGTATCTTAAGCTATGAGCAATAGCAAAGCAGTGTAGTATGGTGTATCTTTACTTTACACCTCTTCTGAGAGAATCGTTTCGTTCCTGTTTCCGTTGTGAAATGTGAAACTCAGGTATTATTACGTATGCATAATAAGTATAGCGAGTGAGTACAGACAGATAGGAGCAAACGTTCCATTATCTTAAGTCTAAAATAAAATCCAGGATATTCACTTTGCACACCACTTTATATTCCCCCTTTTCACCTCCTCACTCACTTTCAACCCAACTTTTTCTACTACTTTTGCATTCGTCCTCTGCCTATCTATCCAAAGAGAAACCAAACAGCTTGTTTGAGAGTTGAGCACAGATATCTTATATTCTTCAACTCGTATTTATGCTAGTGCCTTTGTGTTGTAGACTATATATCGTTTCTTGTGTTAATACATATATTTTTATGATTCCCTGATAAGCTTCAACAAAAGAGGCAAAAAGGATGGAAAGGGAGGAAACAGTGCAAATATGCACAACTCTCTGGTAACAAGAATCTCATGAAGTAAGGAGCTTTGCGTTAGATTTTATTTTATATAATGTCACAAAAGAGTGGTGGCAGTAGTATCGTAACGATGCGATAGCGGCAGTTGGCAGTTGCAGAACGTTTCCAGTATTAGGTACTTCAGGTGGTACATTGGTACATATCAGGTGCTTTCCACTTTTCTCTATTTAGCTTCCTTGTAATGTTGCATATCCCATTACCCAACTCATAAATTTTTCCTAGGACTACTTGAAAACATGAAAACAGCTCATTTTACATACATGGATCATGAACCAGGGTTCTGAGGGGGGTGAAAAGGGAAGAGACACATAGATATATATACTCTAGGAATACACAATTTAAAACAGAATACCCACCTCCACTGTAAAATGTGTATAGTCCATACAGATTGTACTTTTTGCACATCTCCTTTCTATGATACACAGTCAGTATCTTTTTAAGAATAAAAATGACCTGCTATTTTTATTCTTTTGGGTTAACACAGTAAAACTCAAGTGATCTGATGTATTATCGTACCAAACCAAGCAGCAACAAAATGCTTCTCTCGGCCTCGGCAAAACAATGTGTTTAGAAATGTAGTGGATGTACATTCTTGAATAACTGCAACACTGGCGAGACGAGTGGCGAATACATAAAGTTTTATGGTGAAAAATTGATATTTTTTGACACAGCATTTATTACCTGCAGTGCAGAACTTTAAGAGAGCCCCATTTTTTCCACTAGATAGTTGCATTGAAATAGTGATGATTAAAGTATAAGACTCGTTGCTACCCACTCAAGATATAATATTAACAAGCAAAAGTGAAAAAAAGAAAGTTTTTCTTCATTTTAATAAAACGTATGCAAAAATTTTAATAAGGGACAAATCCATACAAATTCAGAATATTATTGAAACTAGGTAAATCACAAAGCAAGCTGAGCACCATAGTAGCTAATGGGTAAAGGAAATGTGCCTACGCATCTCATCTCACAATTCCATTGAAAGGTGGGATATGGCTTTACTCGAGGAAAGTATTAAGTAGGAAACCGTTAATGCTAACGAAATAACGACAATAAACTTTTTACCGTTGCTTTTATATCCCAGAGATCAAGGTCTTATCTCATTTTTGCAGGAGTGAGTAGGAAGACTATCAAGGTACAATTTTTCTAGGGTATTTCCTCGTCTTCCCTGCCACTCATCCTGTCCTTGCTCTTCAGTTCTTCTCATTCTTGTTGAGAATCAAAGAGGAAAACGAAATGAGCAAAACGAGAGAAGAAAACCGAGGGTTGAGTCTCATCCCAACCTTAGCTTCCCACTCCATAGCACGTGTATGCGATTCTTGTTTTCATAACAGTTTTTGGCTTTGTATTTTCAAGTGAGCTTTTCAACCGCTGTATCATAGTATGTAGAAGAGGCTGGGAAAAGTATTCATGTTAATACGGAGCTGAATGGTAAATGGTAGTGAAGCAAGTAATGCTGTTACTAAGTTTGTCCATCTGCACTCCCACGAATATTTATGATTCCAGAAAAGTACGAACCCTTTTTGGGTTGTTCCTTGTACAACGTTAATCTGAAGTTGGTAGGTAGATGTATAGCTGATTTCATGTACATAAATAGAGATGTGATGAGACTTTTTAATTTCTAAAATCCGTTTTGGATTTTGGTTCAATTGTAATTCATAATGGTGCTAAATCATTTTAAAATTTAACAGAAATGTGTAGTTCAGCTATATATCTCCTGCTTTTGTTCCAAGTAGTTTATTGAACATGCGTACCATATTTTAGCCTTTGATATATGACATTTTTTCACTGTTACATTCCTCGACAGCAGTATAGCCTGCATTCTTCAGCAATAATATCTTTTTCAGTAGGTAGTAGCTCAGTACATATACATATATACTTGTGCTGATATCAGGGAGTTGTCTAGTAATATGAAACGGTACATATATTTTAAGTGAGTTGTAGTTGCACACGAAAGGGATGGAATAAAGTGGACTCATTCATAATTCAAGAATCAGGAGGTGGCTTCTTCACATTTTTCCCTGTTTCTTGTTCTATAAGTAGCATGTGTAGCACAACGTCCACCTAACATATACTCTCTTTCTACTCTTTCTTGTTTCCTTTTATTTTCCTCTTCTGTTTCCTCCTTTTTGCTTTCTTTTACCCTTTCTATTACTGCTGGTAGAATATGTATGCAGTCTTAGCTTTAGTGCTCCGTATTGAGTGAGTCTAGTGAACTAGTTCCTATTTGAAGCCCTTTTCTCGTTTTTCACTTTATGCTGTGTTTTACTTTCCCTTTTTGTCTTTCTTTCCCTATGGAGCCCTCAAGTTTTTTTCTTCTTTACTCTTTACTACTCCCTTCACAACTACTCGTTCAACTCTCAAATGAACTCATTATACGTACGTAATATTATATGCTTAACCCTTTACAAATGTAAAGCTTTGTGTCTATACACTATATGTACTTTGTGTAAAGAAGGTGAAATACTTCTATATAATCATCCTCATGATCGTGATCATCATGAGATGAGGGTTTATTTTTTTTAAAAAACCTTACCTTTATAGTTCATACGGTAATGAGAAAAGACGATGGTCGATGATAATATTGATTGCATACATTATGCTTGGTTGCTACTGGAAAATGTGCGGGGTATGTTTAGGTAACATGGTAAACTACGTGTAGTACTGTATTATTTACAAAACAATCGTAAACTACATACTCCTTGGTTTAATAAATGTTCTCAAAAATACAAAACGACGGAGTTTTTGTAATGCACTAAAGGAAGGGAAACAGGAAGGTATATAGTTGGTGAAATAAGGTGTTCCTCTCCAGTGATTTTCTGCCTCACCTCATTTAACCGGAATCGGGCGCACAACCCGAGTTATGATTATGTCGAGGAAACGTTCAATTATTTTGTGGAATGATGCTATATATATATATTGTACCAAAGTTTTTAGGTATTACTGTACTGGAAACTTTATAATGAATGAGGAGCATGAGCACATCATCTTTACGATTCTGGGCCACTCCATCTTGAGTGCAATATTTATATACAGTTATTGAAAGAATCCATTTCACTTTGGCGCCTTTCTTTTTGGCATATTCGCAAACTACTGTGAATTAAATTTGTTAAGCCTATATATAAATATATAGATTTAATGTTATCTTCTAGTGGAATGTTTTGACAGCTCTTACAGAACGTAACTGGCAGCCCTTGTACATTAAAATAAACTTACAACCCAGCATGGTTTTTTCGTCCATCGTTACACAAAAATCATTTCAATTTCGCCAAATGGGAAATCGCTAAATTTTTTACGTATTGAATAACATACTCCAAAATAAATATATGATATTAGGAGGTAGATAATTATATATTATGGCGTAAGTGCAAATAAATGTGAATGTCGGTTTCAGTCGATGTAACAAACTATTTATTCTCTAGCTCCATACTTTCTTTACAATATTCCTGACTACACCTACAAGTAATTGGCTTTAGTAAACGTGATATAAACGTAGTTTTCCTACGCGAGTTGATGATTTTCCAGGAATGTTCTAAGGAATTAGATGTATATGAAAGGGAATCTATTTACTTTCAATTAAGCTGCCGCCTCTTTTATTTGTATTTCGGCTCATGATTGTAATAGGATTTGGTGTGAGACCTACGTTTATTCTGTGGTCTTATATAAACAAAACAATCCATCCGTATGAGTACAAAAGGCTAGAATATAAGCCTAGAATTTGACCTCCAAATCTGATTGTTCTGGACATCAAATCGGTTGTAAAATAAATCATACAAAATGGAAGGACGTGGGAGATAAATGTACGGTACAATATACACTGTTTAATGTTCAAGTTGGTTGCTTCGTCGTATCACTCATATTATGCATTTGTACATTATGTCAGCAATGTAAAAATAGATTACGAAGAATCATATAGCACATAGAGACATTCATAAGGTTAACATCAGATATACCTTTTGAGTTACAAAATGATTTGGACTAGTTTAGCCTGCTGAATATGAATCAAAATGGTACTAATATGAAAACCATGAAACCGAGGATTTATAGGTAAAATACAAGACAATTCGCTGACATTTCCAAATACCAAAAAAGCTACATTATCAATCACAAGTGTCGAGAGTCAAAAGGCAGGACTCAAATACACAGAGAAACATGCGTAGTACAGAAATTGATCGTTATTTCGCATTTTAGCAAGGAAGGAATCCTTGCTACTTCATATTTTCTGAATTTACACTTAGTTTGCTAATTCAGCAGCAGTCGTAACTAGACTAGAACTGCAACTGTTGACTGTTCGTGGAATTCAACGGTCTGGTTTTGGATATATTCTAAATTCCTAGCATTTACTGATACCACAACGTCCGAACTGCAAGTTGGATGAGTATTGCAACGTTTAGAAGATAATCAAGATAATGTAGCGGATGGTACTTACATTTTGTTCTTTTTCCATCATATATTAATTAGTGATTGTTTGCATAAAAGGGAGAAAACTCATGACAGAATGCCTATGTACATTTTGATGCATCAAAAAAGTAGGTATGTGGCTTTTAACATATTAAAATACCTAGCCCATACTAAAAAAATACTTTTCGATTTGATTACAGCGGCTGTTAAAGAAATGAGATATTATTCAGAAACTGCAAATTCTAATTGAATACCTTCTGTACCTTAAAAGAATCAAATATTGAATGTAATTGCACTGGAACATGTGCATACTATGGTGAATATTAATATAACTCGAAATTTCCCGTTGGAATAATATACCTTACATTACATATTGATGAGATAAATGCATGCAAGTTAGAATGTAGGGACTAGAGCAAAAGTAAAGGTTTCGGTAAAACGGAAGAGTGAGCAACACAAAGCTAAATAATAAGAAGCCATATATATTTATATGTAGCTTTATTGCAAAGACACTCAACCCTACTTTTATTATGAGTACTAAGCTTCATCCTAATAGGCGTTTTGGCCCTTGTGCACAAGAAAATTGCTAGAAAACATTTAATATCTTCTTTTTCCATTTCCTTTCTACTTTGTTCCTTTTCACTGGTGTGGATTCAAAGACTAAGCACCAGATTAGATATCTACGTCAGTACAAAAATAGAGTATGTAGTAGGGTAACTCTTGACTCACCAGATTCTCTCAAGTTTTATCTAGATCTCTTCTTCGCTATCTTTCTCAATCATCCGTTCGTTTAGCAGGAATGATGAGAACTTATTCTCTGGGGAAGCAGAAGCGAATAATCTTTACATATTCAGTGATTTTTTATCAAGAAAATTGTACAAATTTTAATGTATAGGAAGTTCAGCGTATAGAACAGTCTATTTCAAGTTATCTAAAGCTAATACAGATGAAAAGCATATAACACAAGGTTAGATTTTAAGACTCAATTTTACTGTTAACATTGCAGAACAGTTGATTACTTTTTATACTAACTGTTGCTGACATAAATTGTATAAAATACGAAGTTTGAGATAAGGTTAAAGCAAAACTGATCATAAACATACACTTTAGGGTGTAGTAGTAGGTCAACCATGTTGTTTGCATTCCGGAAATTGTATTTCATAACGCTTGGGAAATAGGTACCTATGGTGTGGTGAAGAACTACTTTCCTTGTTGTGCCCCACTATGGACTACCCGTACCGATAAGGGACAAAGGTTGAACTCGGTGAAGGAAGCCTTATGACACGACCACTTTAATTGACTTTATAATTAAACTCATTTAATCCAATAAGAAATCATTCCAAGTCTATTTAACTACAGCTCACAATGACATG
>JAANSM010003345.1:0-13067 GCA_036850725.1 Orchesella villosa | reverse complement strand
CTTTCACGCTTTACCCAAACCTACTCCAATTCCCAGTTTTCACTGAATCACTGATGTAGATGTCTGACTATTATGTTGTAAGTCACGTTTATCGCAATCTAAAGATGATAAAATTGAAGTTTTTCAATTTACAATTTCACGCTTAGAAACGAATCCAAATGAACTGCTTTCTAATTACATTTCAATCTAGTCATTACTTAAACTAGAATGATATTCAGCTAAAAATTGAACGGGCTAGTAAAATGCATTGTGCTTATTGAGAACATGAAGCCTTTCCCAGTTTATTATTCAGGTGCACAAATTGGAAAACGCAGTTTTCAATCTGGCATCATTTTCATGAGAATTACTTTATAATGCATTTTGTTACAATGAGCAATGTTATTTTAAGGTTTTTGTTGGTATACTTTACGAATATTACTCCGGAAAAAGAAACGTAGCAAGATGCAAACACAGGCAGAGGTAGTTTTAAATAGGTGTTGAAGAACTATAAAGATAATTCGGTAAAGGCAGTTATAATTGCAAATCGTTTCGAAAAACATTGCTGCACTTGTAAGTCAATAAGATTGTCATGTAGAAATAAAATTTACGATTGAAAGCTTTAGGTAAAAACGTTTCTTGTCATGGAAAGTAAATAAAAGTGCCACTAAATGCTAAACTCAATAGTTGTCAAGTTGTGTCTTTATATGGCTTGCTGACAGCAGACGGTACACATAAAACGTTTGGTAGCAAATTCATTTTTTAATTTATGTACCAAATTACTGTCATGCATGCATACGAATTCGAAATTGTTTAATTAATGTAAGCAACAATTCTGAAAAATATGCCGACATCTTTTTCTAGCATGTTTCATCAGATATTAAATCAATATACCAATGGACCATTCTAAACTTTCAGTTCAACCAATATAGCTGGGTATTTTTTGCTTACTCTATCACCCACATTCTAATTCAGTTTGGTAAAAAAAATTGTCTCTCACGCGTTATGTTATTACTTAGCTAGCCATGTTCATGTGGGTTCTCCTCCTATTGGATGCGGTTCCACTGAATTAATTTTCAATAATAATGTTACGAAAATTGCATTAAACTACTGAATGTCGATCCTAGTAAATATTCCATTCATCTCCACTGATTGAGCTAGATTGTCAATTAAGGCTTCCTACCTTGCAATGTCATTAAACGAGATTTGATTATACTTCATTAACGCCATGCAATTATATTGCTTGACTTGTAATTAACAATTAAAACGCTGTCAACATTTGGGAAACCACGCTTGGGCTGTATGACGTGCAAAAATATAATTAGACATATGATTTGGTTTTCAGTGTTGCCAATTCAATGCCACAATTTTGCTCGATATTTTATGTATCCTACACGATTCTTTCATTTGTGTGAGTTCCCATCTCACTTGGTCTTGTCGCAGATCTTGAAGTCTCACCGCGAAAACGAGAAGAAAAATCTTTGTGTGAAAGTATTTTATCAAAGTCGCTGAAGAGGAGAGTTGAACGAACGTGCTCGGCTCTTTGCTTTGACAGGATGTGTTCTTTTTAAGGGAAAACACATGTACAGTGTTATTATTGGAAGCTGGAAGAGCGCAGCATATTATTTGGTGAGACCACAAGCTAATCTCATCATCAACAATAAAGGTCCATTATCATGTTATTTGGTCTTACTCTTGTCAAAACACACTTTTTGCCTGGAGTCTCTAGAAAGAACATGAAACGTCATGTTTGCATAAACGGCTGTGTCGATACGAGGTCGATTTCCCTTTTCAAGTATTAATGTTTTGATTACACTTAATGCTTCCGACTGTTGATTTTCAAAATTTAATAACACCAAGTTCAATATAAATGTTCAAGTTCAATGTTTAAGAAGAGCAATAATAACATAGGAGAAGATTTTGTTAAGTGAGATACCATGCATGATCAGGCATACTACTGGATCAAATAATAATGTGGATAAGTCATACTGAGGTTACAAGATCACGTCCGCGTCCTTCACTTTTCTACTTTTGGAATATGCGTTTGATAAGCTTGTTTAAGCATAGTAGAACCTGTCAATTATATAGGTTAAATAAATTAAACGGAGTGGAGTGTAAAAAAGTATTTTAACTAGGAAAGTGATTCCCAGTTTTTAATTTATGCGAAATTCCAAAACATATGTTTAAAACTTGTTGATTTCCATTGCATTCGCCACAAATCATTGCTTTTACAAACTTAATTTAACTACAACGTGACTCCAACCTATAACTATTACTTTGAACTTTGAATTAACCTAACACTTCATTTATCAACATCCAACATCGTACAACTTCTGTTACACACTTACACAACCACTTGTGGATTGTATATCTGATTGTGGAATAAGTTTTTAATATTTTAGAAAAACTATTGACGACTTTCCTAAGACTCGAATTTAGAACTATTCCAAACAAATCTACTTATGAGAGAATTACAAGTGAATGGATTTGAAATGTGAATGAAAAAATGGTTTGAGTGTAGGGTAAGCTGGCGCATTCGAAAAAAATTTATGCTCTATATTAGATGAAATAAATCGATCAATGAAGTTTGTGAAGATATTTCAAAGACGACGTAGTTCAACGACAATGATCATAGTATTAACGGAGAAATTATTACATGAATCAGCAAGTTCTAGAGGAGTGGTATTAAGACTTAAAGATTTGTGCAAAAATATATGCGGTGGTAAATGATAGATATAATGCAAGAATGATTGATCTGCACGAATGTCAAGAATTTCCAATGCAAATCTTTAGATTCCTTTTTTTTTATTTGATTCAAATTTTGATTCACTAGAGCAAAATTTAAAAAGCTAGATCAATCTGCTTTGCTTTAACAAATGCATTGTACAGTGAAAGTGGAATTCATTCATTGCATTAAAAAATAAAATTGCGTAGTTGTGAGAAATTTGAAAATCGCAGATATACATACGTTACCAATTTATTATACAAATTATATAATTTTTTTATAATTATATTTATATTTTTTATATTATATAATATAATATATCCAAAAAAATATATATAAGTACAAAGATTATGTACAATAATAACATATATATTTTTGTGGTCAGAAAGTTTTAGAAATATTTTTAACTTGGTCGGCTCAGTTCAACGCCTCCAGACAGAAAGCACGTTACACAACTACTTTCGAGATAAATTGAGACGTGTGAAATATTGACACTCAATGTTAAGAAGGGTGAAAACAATCTTTGAATTATAAAATCTGTTTTCACTTAAAATAAAATAAAATATGAAGCTGTCATCGACACTACAATTGCAAATACTCTTTTCTTCCTTAAAAATTCCTTTCGATATAGGTAAAAAAAATTAGTAAAAACTAGTTGTAGAATATAATCTCTACTTTGAGCTAATCAAACTCAACTTTAAGTACTAAGAGACTTGACAATCCCCTGGCCCCCCATTTGCATCTCGGGTCTGCTGCTTGGCCTTGCGACTACAACGTCGAATCAAACTTTGGCTCCTTGACAGATTTGTGCTTAAAGTTTTTCCGTTATTCTCTTCATCTGGAATCGTTGCAGAGCCTTCACTTGCTACCCTCGCATTTAAAAATCTAAAACGACTTCTGTTCTGGAATCGTTGCAGAGCCTTCACTTGCTCCCCTCGCATTTAAAAATCCAAAACGACTTCTGTTACTGGATGTGGGTGTTAATGGTTGTGATTCTTGCTGCTGTTGTTGGACTTCACCTTTGAACGATCCCAAGTTTCTGTTTTTGGATCCAGCATACGCAATAGACCTTCTTCGAAGACTGATATTATTCCCAGTCTTTAGTATTCCGCCAGTGTCCTCCGCATTCCGGAATGGTATCTTGGAGAGTGTCAGAAAAGCTTTGAAAATCTCTCGCACGTTCCGATTCTCTTTCGCTGAACATTCCATCGCTTTTCCTCTAGAAAACAAAGGAATACAGGGTTAAGGCTTATCTATTCTGGAGACGATTTATCAAACATCAAATAAATATTGATTTGTTCATGTTTTCAGTATAGTATTTACATAAATAATGTCATTGCATGCTACATGGTGTCTCTTCAGTGGAAAGCATTTTCCAGTAAATAAATACTTTGTGTTTGGAATACGTTTTCAATTTTAAATCACAAATTCAAGCTCTACAAGTAATATAACATTTGTTTTGCACATACGATAATTTTTGAAGCGTAGTTTAAATTACAACTGCAATTTGTATCAGTTCAAAAATTTAAACTGGTATTCTAATGCACTTTAATTATGCATTCTTGCAGGCAGACACCACAAGAAATTGTTTTTAGAAACCTAGAGCATTCAATGCCAACAGCGTGCTTTGAGTACCAAATACAAATATATCCACACATGTGCTCTGGTTCTGATCTTTCTCTAATTATCTGAAAAGTGACCCAACCACCTTTGTTGTGCCTTAAAACTGTGATTTGGCGGAGATTAGATGTGGAGATATCGTAAAAATGAATGCCGTTGAAGATATTTAAATATTGTCGTAAAATATCGAACTCTACAGGTTTGTTCAAGTCAATGACTTTGTCATCAAACGTAAATATGGTATTTAAAATTAATGCACTGTTAACTCAATTTTAACAAAGTTTACCCATAAGATAACCAAGACTGTTAATTTATAGCTTTGTGTTCGTACTATATAGTTTTTAAACTATTTAAAGTCAAAACACTAGATTTGATAATGCCAAAAATTATTCAACAGGTTAACATTGTGCCCTACTCAAAATTGCATACACATATTACTCAAATTCACCTCAGTTTTGGAAGGTAGTCATAAATCCAGTCACAAACTTCATCAAACTCCACTTCCCTCCTGTTCATTCCAATATCCGCTTTGTTCCCCGCAATAATTGTGGGCACATCTTGAAAGTCACTCCGTTGTTCCCGAATCTCTTCAAAGCATCCTTTCACTTGTTCAAAGCTCACTTTGCTATCAATTGCGTAGACGATAAGAAATGCGTGTGCGTTGGCAATTGAGAGACATCTCATAGCAGGAAACTGAAAGTCGCCAGCCGTGTCCAAAATATCCACTTTCAGTGGAATGGACGAACCAACATTAAACTCGTGACTGTACGAATCTTCAACAGTGGGTTTATGCTTTTCTGGGTATTGATTAAAAAGAAAACGTTTCACAATCGCACTTTTCCCATCACCTTTACCACCAAACAGCACCAATTTAGTGCTGTCTGTGGAATCTACCATTTTGATATATTTTTGTAAAAGCAGTAAATTAACTTGTAAAGTTTGCGTTTATTATGATTATGAGAATTACTGAAATTTAGTTAACCAACACTTATTCACGTGGTGATCAATGATTTTTATGATCATAGAGGAGAAATTGCGTACGGGAAACTACTTTTAATAAACTTTCACTTCCTTTAAATTACTTGCACGAGTTTTTTCTAGTGTTTAATGTGTAACTTCAATTTAAGATTAGCTGTGTAGGTTTTTCACTAACTATATGTAACAACTTCTAAACTCTTCAGTTAGAAAATTCTATTTGAATTACGTACGCACTTTTACTTTCGTACTAGGACGTTGTTTTTGGGGACAAACCTTTCTCTAAGCCATCCCTGTTCACCTTCTATTATTGCACCAACTTTATTTGGACCCGATTTCTGTATTCACAAGTTCGATACCATGTGTTTGTGTTTTACCAAAACGGCGACTGGTTTTTCAGCAACGAATTTTAAAATAAAGTAAACATTAGATAGCTCCTCAATGCGCTGTGATCCACAAACCAGCATACGCGGACACCCATGTTAGGGATTTTAAATGCTTTAGTTTTTTTGGAGCACAAAATTACGTATTTGTGCCGTCTTGGTGCTGTCTAATTAGAAACTTATAATTTTTGAAAAATCATATCTACGAGTAGCGGACCCCATTTTTAACCGCTCGACCGGCATTATGTTGATAAAAGGTTGAAGCTTGATGTAAACATACCCACTTAGAATACAAAGTCCGCTCCTCGTCAAGAAATTAATTTTTATCGAAAAAATGCTCATTTTTTGCGATTTTTTATTGTAACGGCGAAACCGTTAGGAATTTCGAGCCAAAACTTTCACCATATGAAAGCCCGCATTGTATTACCCTATTTAGAAACAAGTTTAGTGCTCCAAAAAAATATAAAATTCTAAATCCATAACATGGGTGTCCACGCATGCTGGTTTGTGGATCACAGTGCAATTTAAGTTTTGTAGGAGCAAATAATGGTGTCTTACTTGTTTGTAGCTCACAGTAATACATTTGATTCGTCCAAACCAAAAAGTTTCATAATTTATTTAATTCGAACCAGGTTAATTAAAAGTGGATTTTGGACGAGATCCAGTAATGGAATTTTGCTTTTGATTGCATGATTTTAATTGCGACATCCTGAGGGACTTGAATTTAAGGGAAACTGCATTTTCACATGAAGTTCCGTTCACATGCAGAAATAAACGGAACAAATAGTTCACATGTAACACCGGAAAACGGTCAAGTGTCAGAGGTAGAAAGATAGAATCATCAATCATGTGATTCCAATTAGTAAGCACGTTACGTTTTTTGGTTTTGTGATGTTGTGCTGGTCAAAAGAATTGAGAATACCTCTGATACTGCTTCAGAATGTCCCTTGCACACAGAACACCCATGACGAAAATTGGAGTTTTGAGTTCAAAGTTGCGATCTATTTGCTCCGGTTCAGTCTATATGTTTTGTGTAATAGTGTTCTGGTTTCTGCTTTGATGCCCTAATCCACATGTATGGTATAACTGCTTCTGTACCTTAATCAGCTTGTTTGCAGTGTGAAAATTATAAATAGTCTTTTTTAATTTCGGTTTTGTCTTGGATGTTTTTCAAACTTATTTTTAGGCTCATGTCACATGCGAAAGTTTAGAATTGGACGGAAGCAAAAGTTAACAATTTATTCAAAATTTCTCCTCGAATTGCATGGTAGTATTCTCAATATTAAGTTGATTTCTGCATACTAAATTTTACTACAGATGTAGGAGCTTAAAAAATTGCAAGACTACAATATAAAATAAATGTTATACCAATTTTCACTAGTAGTTTGAGATCAGAATACAAAATAATTTCCCTAATGTACGAATTAACTAACAGAAAACGCCTTACAAATTCAATGCGATCAACTTACTTTTAAAAACTGTGGTGTACGGCAAAAGTACTGATGCTGCCGGGAATCGAACCCAGCGTCAAAGGCTTTCCGGGCCTCTGCCATACCACTAGACCAAGCACCTCTCTTGCCGTAAATAAATGTTATACCAATTTCCACTAGTAGTTTGAAATCAGAATACAAAATAATTTCCATAATGTACAAATTAACTAGCAGAAAACGTGTTACAAAATCAATGTAATCAACTTACTTTTAAAAACCACCTTTCTTTATTTCATTTCTGAGAACAAGTCTAGTTTATAAAACGCACCATATGTAATAAATATAACGGGTATAACTTTAAAGTGGTACACCTAATTTAAAGATTAAAATGGTATCCCCACAAATTCTGATTCTCTTCGTTTCTTTCGTTATCCAAAGCAAAACACAAAACTAAAATCAGAATACCTGTCGAGTAACTTTCTCCCGTCAGTTCTTTTCCGTTTCATGGATACATTGGAAGTGAGCTTTTTGCCAAGGAAATCTTTATATTTTTGTGGAAAGTTCATGTTCTTATACAACGACAGCTCTCCAGCAGACCATTTATTTCCCTTTACTACGAATTTCTTTTCTACCCACTCTCTCTGACTGCCTCTCTCCCTATGGCATCTACTTACTAATAATGTGCAACCCACACTTGTATTCGTTGTTCCAGACTGAGCTTAATTCCCAACATTTACTGAATTATTTGCTTCTACCCAGCTACGAATACTAACCAACCTAAGTCATAAGTTTCATTATTTTACTTTAGGAAAAAGATATATTGACGGTGAAATTAATCAAAACATGCAAAATTCGAATGCATATTGTCATGTTGCGTTGTGTAAATCAATTCGGAATTAAATTTTTTACATCCTATTATATGTAATTTATCTATAAAACAAGGCACAGATCTTAATCCAATAATGTTACTCTAAATAATAATTTACTTCAATATTTACCTATAATGTAGAACCCACACACTTGTATTCGTTGTTTCAGACAAAATTTAAAACCTTACTTTTACTAGAATACTTGATATCACCCAATTCAAACGCCTGCCCTACCTGTAATGTGAATATAAATTTCTACTTGGAATGAAAGATAAAGGTATGCGTCGAAATTAAGCGTAAGTAAGCGAAACATCCAAAATCCTAAATTATACATATTGTCATGTTGCGTTGTGCAAGTCAATTCGGAATTATTTTTCGACATCTTTTATAAGTAATTTATATATGACACAAGTCACAGATCTTAGTCCAATGTTACTCTTAATAATAATTTATTTCAATAAGCCAATCAGAATTTCGATTGTTCTTTTCATGTACGACATCAGTTTGATGTATTCTGAGAACGGAGTTTGGTGCATTTTCGCTCAAATTGTTTGAATAAGTAAGTGTGAGTATAACATTGTAATTAATTTGCACTACGAAGAAGTTTTAAATTAAAAAGCTCCTTGAGGCTGGATTCCAGAAAAATCGGTCATGCGAATATGGAAATTTCTATGACTTTTTGGAGACTTATGTATCATACCGTTTTAGCATCAGTTGCGTAACTGGTATTAAATACAATTGAATGCTATTCAATAAATCATTTTCAACCTTGCAACCATTCTTATGAGAAAGGCTTTACAATGTATGCATGTTTTTACAATGACCTATGTTATTTGAAATTTTTTGTTGGTATGCTTTACGAATTGTGCTCGGGAAAAAGAAATGTATTGCAAGGCGCAAACCCAGAGCTAGTTTTAAAAAGACGTTGGAGAACTACAATGATAATGACGTATATGCAGTTAAAATTTCGAATCATTTGTAAGGCAATAAGATTGTCATTGAGAAATAAAATATTCAACTGCTTGAATTAGATCGCACGATTGTCCGAGTTCGGATGACATAGCTAAAAGAGTTATTGTTTAACTTATGTACTGAATTACTTCCATGCATGCAAAAGAATTAGGGCTCATTTAATAATATGAACAACAATGCTGAAAAATATGCCGACCTCGTTTTATAGCATGTTTCATCAGATATTAGGTCAATAATATACTAATGGAACATTCTAAACTTTCAGTTCAACTAAATGCAGCTATGTATTTTTTTCTTTTGCTTTTTTCTTTTACCAACATTTTTATTTATTTCGGTTAAAAAGAATGTCTCTCACGCGCTACGTCATTGCCTTAACTCACCTAGCTATGTTCATCTGGTTCTCCTTTTATTTGATGCGGTTCCACGGAATTAATTTGCTACAAAAATTAATCTAACCACTGAAAGTGGGTCGTAGTAAATATTACATTCATCTCCACTGATTGAGCTAGATTGTCAATGAAAGCTTCCAATGACGGAATGTCATTAAACGCGATTAGATTGTACTTCATTAACGCCCTGCAAGTACATGCTTCACTTAACACGTAAAACGCTGTAAACATTTGGGCTGTATAATGTGAAAAACATAATTAGATAACATATCTCCGAATCTATGAAACACGGTCAAAACATTTTTTGATCACCGCAGGTGTCTTGTGCAGTAGACAGTGACTGATTTGGTTTTCAGGGTTACCAATTTAATGCCACATTTTTTCACGATATTTTATGTTTCCTACATGATTCTTTCATTTATGTGAGTTCCCTTCTTACTTGGTCTAGTCAGAGATCTTGAAGTCTCACCGCAAAAACCCTACGATAAATGTGTTTGTGAAGGATTTTACCGCAGATGCTGAAGAGGAGAGCGGAATGAACGTGCTCAACTTTTGATAGTACGTTCTTTTTATTTTTATAATAAACACATGTTGATAAATGCGTTTGTGAAGGATTTTACCGCAGATGCTGAAGAGGAGAGCGGAATGAACGTGCTCAACTTTTGATAGTACGTTCTTTTTATTTTTATAATAAACACATGTAGGAGTGCATTATTTGATGAGACCGCTAGGTAATCTCATCAACATTCAAGGTTCATTATATCGTGGTTATTGGTTTTGTTCTTGTCATAAACACACTTTTTGTCGGAATATCTTGCATGATCAGGAATACTAATATATCAAATAATAATGTGGATAAGTCATACTGATGTTACCGGAACACGTCCTGCACCTTTATACTTTTGTTATATGTGTTTGATAAGCTTGTTTAAGCATAGCGGAATTTGCTAACTTATAGGTTAAACAAATTAAATGGAGCGTACTAAAGTATTTTAGCTAGGAAACTGATTCCCAGTTTTTAATGTCTGAGCAATACCATAAAAAATGTTTAAAAATTGATCATTTCCATTGCATTCGGCACAAATCATTGTTTTTACCAAAGAAATTTAACTACAACATGTGACTATTACTCTAACCTAACGCACGACTATATTAACCTCAAGCACCATACAGTTTCCATTATAATTAAATACCAACATCCGAAACATGTTCTAGAACGTTATCTGCTAAATTCATAATTAATTAATACTTAAGAAAAACCACTGACGACTTGCGACTGAAACTATTGACCATGGAGCCCGGGCCCAACGATTTTGCATTCATTAACCTTTAACCAAAAACTACTCCAATACCCAGTTTCAGCTAATTTGCTGATGTATGTGTACATGTCTGACCATTCCTTTTTAAGTCATTTTAATCTATAGGTGAAAATTTTAAGTAATTTAATTTACAATTTTACGCATAAGAAGGAACTCAAGTCCTCTTGTTATATGTCAATCCTGTCATACTTAAACTAGAATGCTATTCAGTTGAAAATCGCACAGTCAGTTTAGTGAACATGCATTATGCTTATTAAAAAGATTAAACATTTCGAAGTTTCCTATTCAAGTGTGCGAATTGGTAAACGCAGATTTTAACTTTCCATCATTCTCATGAGAAATGCTTTCCTGGAAGCTTAATAATGTATGCATTTTGTAACAGTTAGTAATCTGATTATAAATTTTGTTTTTGATAAGTTTACGAATAGTGCTACTGATAAAAAAATGTTGTAGTATGGTTCAACGCAGACCTGGTTTTAATAGTTGCTGAGAAATTATGATAATTAGCTAAATGAAGTTTATAATTTCGAATCGTTTCGAAGGGGAATGTTACAATTTAAGCCAATAAGATTGTCAAGTAAATATTTAATAATTAGCAGGATTGAAACATCTAAAACTGCGGCCAGTACCTAGTTCGCTAAATATAAACTAATCTTTGTTATGCATACATTTGATAATACCATGAATTTATTTATTTACAGCTTGCCGACAGAATACAGCACTCATCGTTTCAATAGCTAACATATTGCTACCACATGTAAATATATGTTTTTCGTAATAGTAGAGTAATCATATTTCGGGAATTTATATTAAAATTTAATAAGAAAGAATGCAAATCCGATACACATTTCACATTCATACGTAATTCACTTGAATTTGTTTAACTTGTATGGATTCCAGATTTGTTCCAGTTGCAATTCGTCTGTATTTTTCTGAAACAATTGATATGCTACCATATACATAGATAGACGAATAAAGTGGTCATTAAAGTAGTGTAATGTTAAATTGAAGTGAAAACATAGACTTGTAGCGAATGTAATGGAAATCATTATTATTAAACACACGTTTTGGTGTTGCACTTGCATTAAAAACTGGAAACCACAGTAGTGGTAAAATCACATTTTAGGACACTCCTTGACCCTCATGAGTAAAAGTATAATTTCGTTAACTTATATAATTAGGAGGTTCTGCTTAAGCAAGTCTATCAAAAGCATATCCATAAAGTTATCCCGGTACCATCAGTAAGATTTATCCACATGAGTAAGAATACATGATCTTGTAGTAGTATGCCTGATAACAGCACGAACAAGTCTAGTAGTTTTCATTATCATCAACCACCCGACCCGACCCCCGACTCGTAGAACACATACAGCCGTGTCAAAACAATCATGATCATGATCATGTAGAAGTATGCCTGATAATAGCACGAACGAGTCTAGTTGTTTTCATTATCATCCACCACCCGACCCGACCCCCGACTCGTAGAACACATACAGCCGTGTCAAAACAATCATGAGGTTTCGTTTTATACCCAGAGACTCCAGACCAGACTTTGGTCTTGCTCTTGACAAGAGCAAGACCAAATTGTTCGATAATGGATCTTGAGTGTTAGAGAGATCACCTTGCGGTCTCACCAAATAATATTCTCTTCCAGCTTCCAACCATAACCCTGTACACAAGTTACGAGTTATCTCTTTAAAAACGAATACAGTATTATAGCCAAGCACGTTCGTTCTGCCCTGCTCTTCAGTAGTCGTAGGTATTAATGTCGTCGACCAAAACGCCGGTAACCCATGAGGTCGAACACATAACGTCCCCAGAACAAAACGTCGACAATGTATAAAGCCGGTGTACAAAACGTCGATTTTAATTTTAATGAATTTTCGTTAAACACATTTACATCTCACAAAAAAATGGGTAATTTATAATTTACATGGTATTTACACAACATATTTGGCTATTGTTTTCTATTTTCTATCTTTTTTATCTAATTTAAAAAATTAAAGTTTCCATTATATATCATTTTAAAATAGTCATGAACTTAATTCCTATTATCACAAAATATACACATATATTTAGATTTGATTTCGGTATAAAATCATGATTTCATTCAATTGCTAAGTCATACTATATATTACAAGTATTATAACTACTAATAAAATGCCTACTCGATCTCAGCTTCACTATTTTCGGTTGTTGAATTAAGCTATTTCTAGCTTAATTTCGCAGAAAATTCAAACTAATGCCTTGATGGATGCCAAAAATGTATTTACATACGTTATGCATGAACCGACGTTTTAGACATTTAGCTTAATTTAAATTCGACGTTTTGGACGCCGGCCATATGGACACCGGCCTTCATGACGCCGGCGTTTAGCGGTCGACATTAACGCCCCATACGGTTGTGTT